>PVIY010001796.1:96407-140882 GCA_004026745.1 Myrmecophaga tridactyla | reverse complement strand
CTATCTTTTTAAATTTCCTTTCCATTTTCGTTATTTTCTGCTTCTGTAACATCTCGTTACAGAAATCTTCCAGCTTTGTCAGTAAAACACATTAATTGCAAATTAAGCTTGTTACATATAAGGAATGTTTCATCCCCCAGTGTAGGAACATAATTAAATCACCATATTCTGTTTTAATAGGTAATTTTCTAATAAATAAAACATATGCTTCATCTTGAATACCAGGATCTGGGCCTGTAATCTCTTGTTCTAATTCATATATTCACTTCTAGGACTTCTGGGGAGATTAAAAAAATTCTTAATAACATTGTTATATTATAAAAGAACTCCTTAAAGATGTCGTGTAAGTCCTGCTTACAGAGCAAAGAAATACACATGATTTTAAAAAATCGTTTAAAGGCATCTATTAGTACTTAGAGAATCAATAGTACTTCATGGGTTATATTCATTTATCTCCTGGTAAAATTGTTGATCTTTTGACATTTATTTCATTTATTTCAGTAAATGTTTTACCATTGTTATCTGCATTGGGGACACTCTCTTGTGAAGAATAACAAAATGGGAGATGCTTTTCAAATCTGTGCTTTATTACTGCAGGATGCTTAACTCCTTCCATTCCTTGCAAAGTATGATTAGTCTTGCATTTGAATTTTCAGCAGTTAGATTAGTGTCAATGGAAGTTCAGCGATGGCTGAAAGCATGCTATTAAAAGAGCACTCCAAAAATCAGTATTAAAGTAGTGAAAATCATATGTTATCTGTTTTGCAAGGCCATAAGCTTCCTTTAAAACAGTGTCCATGCCACTTATTCTTTTATAATTGTTGATGACATCTTAGGCTTTTGTATCATGTGTCAATACGTCATAAAATGCATGTACGTTTTAAAGCCCAACATTATCACACTAGCTGGAAATTTTTAAATAGACTCTTATACATTCAATATTGTTTATCAAATACTGATGACTTCATAGCTATTAATGCATGACATATAAAACATTTAGACAATTCTGTCTTTATAGGGGGGATCTACTCCCAAAGAAATTTCAAAGAATAAGTGTATGTTCTTTTTCTTAGTAAAAATCATTGGAATACAATAGAGAAACTAGGAAAATTTTTATTGACTATGATACCAGACAACACTGGAAGGGTCATAAGGTGAAACAAAGGACTAAATAATGAGCTATTAATAAAGTATAACATGAAGGGAATATACTTCCTTTCATGATGGAGTAACTGCTACGGGGCTTGTCCTTTGCTGCCCACAACTCAAGAACCTAAAAAAAAAATGAAAATACTCTTTTTAACATTGGACAATACACATCACAGAAGAGTAATCTCTGAGAGACTATAAATAAACAAGATATTTTCTACAATCATCTTACTCACTGCCTAGAGGCTCTTTCTAGACCATGGCAGAGGTGAAGGAAGTGAGAAAAAAAGCAGACCATACTGTCTTGCTGAATGTAGGACACTGCCATATTGGTAGCCATAAAGAGGCTGAGGTAGCTGGGTTTTCAGAGTAGAGTCCCTAAGATTAGGGAACGATGCAGAAAAGTAGTTCCAGAAATATGCGTATGCTTTCACATGAGTGTTTAACTAAGTTCCTCAGTTACAGGGTAAGATGCCACAAGCCCAAAATAAGAAGAGCTCTTGGGGAAAATCAGCTACTATGAAGCTGTAAGTAGAACAATCCCAACATTCACAGATGGCAGGGAGATTTTCCAGTCATCCTGAAGTAGAGATTTTAATAATGAGAAAATCAATAAAAAAATTGAAAGGGTTATTCCTTAACAGTAAGGCTGAATTAGCCTGAGAACAAAGTCTTTCTTAGTACTGACAGAAAATGATGCTTAAAAACAAGGCTTTCAAGTATCAAACTGATCTGTGTGCAATTAAACTTCCTGTCAAAACAAAAAATAGAAACTATTAAGTAAATGTCATGGTCAGGTTCATCTGCCAACTTGGCCAAGTAGTGAGTGGTACCTGTTTGTCTGGTTGGGCAAGTGCTGGCCTGTCTGTTGCTATGAGGACATTTCACAGAATTAAATCATGATCACGGCTACATCCACAGCTGATTCCATTTGTAATCAGCCAAGGGGAGTGTCTTCTGCAATGAGTGATGCTCAATTTAATCACTGGAAGCCTTTTAAGGAGGATTCAGAAGAGACAGGGTCTCTTCCTGCTTCAGCTGGCGAGCCTCTCCTGTGGAGTTCATCCAGACCCTCCATCAGAATTGTCGGCTTCACAGCCTGCCCTGCAGATTTTGGACTCTACGTTTCCATGGTTACAGGAGACACTTTTACAAATTTTATATTTATGAATATTGCCTGTTGATTCTGTTTCTCTAGAGACCCCTAACTAATACAGTAAACCACAAAATTCAGGCACTCAACAAATTGATGTCCAAAATGTGACTCTTAAGCTGAGAAAAATCAATGAAAAAGATGCAACAACTAAAAAAATAAATAAAAACAAAACAAAAAATCAGAGCTATGTACATCCTAACCCACTGAGAGATAAAATATAATTAAAAATACTCAGTTAATTAAAAAAAATGGCAGGAAAAGTAGAAAAATGAAAGAAAATTGAAAATAAATAGCAAGATAATATAAATAATTATTTAAATATAGAGTGTAGAAAACCTTCACTCGAAGGTAAAGATTTTACTAATGAATGAAAAAGGCAAAAACCTAGCTCTATCACCTTGTGGTTGGAACTATACTGTGCCTTCAAAGGTGACTACATCTTAATCCCTGGAACCTGTGATTATGTTTCACTAAGTGGCAAAGAGGAATTAAGGCTGCAGAGGAAATTAATATTGCTGGTCACAAGATAGAAGGATCATCCTGGATTTCCAAGTGAGCACAATGTTCGATTCCTATCCCATGCACTTCCCCAAAAAACAAACAAACAAGCAAACTAACAAAACAAAACAAAGCGAACAAAAAGAATTCAACAAATGGTGCTGCAATAATGAGATGGAAAAAGAATGAAATGTACCTCCGCCATATAGCATAAAAAAATGTGGAACAGGAGTTAGAAGGAGAATCTGAGTCAAAGAAAGAGATGAGAAGATAGAGACAGTGTCAGAGTGATGCTGAATAAGAAGAACTTGTTCTGCTTTTGCTGGCTTTGAAGATGGGGAAATGAGGAAAGGAATGTGGGGTATCTCTAGAAGCTGGAAAAGGCAAGAGTTGTCTAGAACATAGCCTATGCCTTGATTTGAGCCCAGCAAAGCCTGTGGCAGACATCTACAGAACTACACAATAAAAATTTATATTGTTCAAACCATCAAGTTTGTGGGAATTTGTTATAACTACAATAGAATACTACACTTGTCTATAAAAGCTAACTTTAAAAAATAGTAAAGGGCTTCCATTTCCTACCAAAATGGAGCAACAGAGACCATATTTAGCATTCACATGATACAACCGAACACAACCAATCAAAACACATACAAGAATTCATTATGTCTGCAACAAAAGTTTTCAAGACACTTGTTATCAGGCAATGAGGAACAGTGTTCTCTGCAAGAGAGGAAACAAATGAGATGAGACCAAAAATTGCACTTCCTTTCTGCCCAGTTTCCATCTAACTTCATTGCTTTCCAGAACAAATCTCATGAGTAGGTATGGCAATACAAGAATATCCAGCATTCAACCAGGCAAAGCACACAATATCTGGCATCCTATCAAAAATTAGCAGATATACAAAAAAAGCCAAAAAAGAAAAATTTGGAGAAAAGTCTATTAAAAATGGAACCAAATCTGAGCAGAATTGAATTTAGCAAATAAAGACATTAAAACAATTACAATAATTGCATTTCAAATGTTCAAAATATACAGAAGTGAAAGATCTCAAAGAGATCCAAATCAAAATTCTAGAGATGAAATCAACACTGTAATAGATGAAAATTATAGTGCATAAAATTAATAGCAGATTAGATATTACAGAAGAGATTAGCACATATGAAAATATTGCCATGGAAGGTGTCCAAAAGGAACAGAGAACAAAGATTTAAAATATAAAGAACAAGAATGAGATGAGGAATAACTTCAGCAGGAGTCTTTGTAGAAACTGAAAAGTTGATTCTTTTCAATTTAGGTACTTGCATTTGAAAATTTGAAATGGCCAAAACAGCACTGTAAAAAGAGAAAAAAGTTGGAGTACTAATTAATCAAGATAGTATGGAATTGCAGTGGAAGTGGACAAATCAATCAATTGAATAGAGAATCCAGAAATAAATCTGTTCATATAAGGGCAATTAAATTTAATAAATATGTAAAGGCAGCTGGTTAAATGTTAATCTTTTCAACAGTAGTGCAAAAAATTAGATATCTATATCATAAGTCTCAATCAATAACTTGCAACATATACAAAAACTAAAACTAACTCAATATGTCATATACCTAAGTGTAAATCCTAAAACTATAAAATTTTCAGAAGGAATACAGGATAATAATAATTTTATTACCTTGATTAGCCAAATATTGTTTCATATGCTTAATCCATAAGAAAAATCTGCTAAGAAAAAATTAATAAAGTTGATTTTATCAAAATTAAAAAAATCTCTTCCTTGAAAGGCACAACAGAAGAGAATGAAGAGACAAACTGCAGACCTAGAGAAAATATTTGTAAATTATAAGTCTTACAAGGGACTTGTATCCAAAATATATACAGAGCTCTCAAACCTTAACAAAAAAACAAATAACCCAATAAATGGACAAAGGATTTGAGGAAGATATACTGATAGCAATTAGCACATGAGTATACATTAGTCATTAGGTAAATGCCAATTAAAACGATGTGACTCTAATACACATCTGTTGAAATGGTTAAAGTTAAAATAGCAATCATTCCAGTAATTGGTGAGGATGTGAAGAACCTGGAACTTTTATCCACTCATGATACATACAGATATTTTGGAAAATATTTTGGTAGTTTCTTGAATATGCAGCTACCATATGATGCAGAGCTATTCAGTGGTAGAAAGGATAAATATTTGAGCCTGAATTGTTCAAACAGTACCATCTCAACCTATACAGATACACATTTTGCAATATTTCATCTGATGGTTCCTTTTTCCTTTTCTCGGCATTGTGCATTTTTTTTCTTTCTCATCAGGTTGTTTTTCCTGACTCCTCCATCGAAACTTGGTGTCAGTTGTTGCTGTAACTTTCCAAATTTATGTGCTTCAAAACAAATAAAGCTAACTTGGTTGTAAAAGGATGTTAAAAGCTTATATCAGCTACTGCAAAGATTCCATAACTCAATCTATTTTAATTCTCACTCGAACTATCTGGAGTAATGCCGCTTTCTACTAGTTAAGGGGATTCCTTTACAGGATTGCCTTTCAAGCACCAATCATTCATTCAAGGGTCTAGGCCACCTGCACTTCTGGCCAATTGGCTACAAATGTGGGGCTTCCCTCCATCCCCTCAGATTTTAAAATTTGCTAGGATGACCCAAAGAACTCAGTGAAAGAGCTATACTTATGATAATTTTATATAGTAAAGGGATACCAATAAGACATAAAGGGAGAGATATCTAGGGCAAGGTCTGGGAAGCCCTCAAATGCAAGTTTTGTGTCCTCTGCATTTGTCAATAGGCTGAAGAGAAAGGAATAAATGTTATACATGTGGCTCATTTCCTGTGGTACCACCAACAACAATAATTTGATATATTTGGGAGGGCTTATGGGGACCAGATCAGTTCATTCAAAATGACTCAATATGTAGCATATATAGGCTCACAAAATTTTTGATATCTGCCCTGTGTTATCCAAGATTTTATCACTAACTCCCTTAGGGGCTCTCCTTTTCCTGAAAATGCTAATTATATCCCATTCGAGGACCTGCAGACTAGGTTACCAAGAGAACATTAGAAGTTTTCAGGCTTCTAAATGGGTAAAGGAGAAAATTTAGATATTTCCCTGTTGTCATGTTATTTTTTTACTGTATGATTTTTTTCTACATTTTTAAATGTTTCCCCGAAAAGAGTCATTTCGAACTTACCTTGTTGGTTCTCTCTCCTATATATAGGGCCTTCTTTGCATTGTATTTTTCATGCTGTATCATATTCCCATTGTGGCAGACATAATTCAAATATCTCCTCATTGTGTTTTTTTTTCTCTTTTTTTATCTCTATTACAAATATATGTAAATGTATTTTTTAGATAAATATTGCGATATTTCTTCAGGTGCAGAAATTACCTTTGTACGTGGATGATTTTACATACAAAATGGACATAGATAATGATAGGTATAGTGTCAGATCCACTTTTCTAGCTATTTTGCAGCTATAATAATAGGCATATCATTAAATCTTGGACTATGTGAATAAAAGAAAGGTGTCATTTTCATATATCATGCTTCTAGGAAAGTGTTTTAATCTATGTAAAATAAAATGATTCAAAATAAAATCCTTCTCCCTTCAATTCTATAAGTAGATGTTCTGATAGATGAAAATGCCACTTGGATCTGTTGTAGCTGCTTTACAACATATGTGGAAAATCAGAAGAGAAGGTAACCTAAAGCCATGATATCATAGTCTTGATAAATGAATGAGGGATTCATTTACTTCTTGTTTCTCCGTTACGTAGGAACAAATAACTCAGTGTTTTGTAGTAAAAAAAAATTCTAATAGAACCATAGAAAATATTGTTGATCCTGGGAGACTAAAATGAAAATGCTTATGTTTAACTTTTATATTATTGTTTCATAACCTGTCATGAATGTGACATAAATGTACTGACCACCAACTACATCAGCTTAGGGAGAAAGAAACCTGAGGCTATAGTGACCAAAATGTTACAATTGTTGTAAACAATGCTGATAAATTTTAATCTGAGATTTAATCAAAAGTAGAAATGAATTGCTGGGGGAAATGCTTCTCCATCACTCTTGGTGGGATGGACTGATGAACTGGGTAGAGGTAGCAGCTATGCATCACCCAGACTTTACTGTCTTTTTCCCTTAAACTGATATCTTAGAGACTGTTCTTTCAATCTCTCTAGGGCACAAGTGAGTTTAAAGATAAGGCTTTGCCTCTCCAGGTGGAGGCATGCATTGATCCAGTATGAAAATCTATTTTGTCTAATTCTGGTATTCACTATTAGGAAATCACTTGACCTTGCAAATAAGCCACATTTATAAATATCCATTTTGAAGAAGTCTTAATTTCCATATGTATTTTTATGTCTAACTCCTCTATCAGTCTAACATGAGGAAAAGGGTTTTTTTTAAGGGCTCAGCCAAACTGCATGACTAACTAATATTAACCCACTCAGGTAATTAAGTAACCTGGCATAGCAAATGTTATCAGTGCCCCGCATGCATCCCTTTTGCACGTGACAGATACTGATAACTTGGGAAGAAAAGCCAAACACATTATAGAAATCTACTAATGGGCTGAGGAGTTTTCCATGTTTTATATCCTTGAAATCGGTTGAGGAGTTGTCCTCATCTCTGTTTTGGCTCCATCACCAATAAAAGTGGCCAGCTATGGCAAAATTCTCACTTCGCTTGCTTTTCATTGTAGGTGAAGGTGGTTGACCCCCTTAATAAAGAACAGTGACATTTTCAGGGAACTTGTACGGTTACTGAACTCTTGATCATTTCCTGACCGCTGTCCATGGCTGTCCATTGCTCTGTGTCCACATGTTCTGACTTGAACTTCAGGTGTGGGACTCTTTTAAAGCATCCAATCGTTTTTACCAAGTGAAATTTTCTCCCTTTGATGAAATAAAGATTTGGTAGGTGCTGATGGATATTTGTGTCAGTCACTTCCCATAAACCTCATATTTTCTACAAATATTTCTCAAAATGTTGACTTGCTGGTGCCCTGTTTTCTGATATTACAATACATTTGTACAAAGTATTTCTTGCTCATTTCATTGGAGTTTTGAGAGGAATTTTAGACAAATAGTCTCTATGCATCATATTGAAAATATTCTCATGTATTTTGATAGACATTTACACAAAAATGACTCACAATCAATCCGTACTCAGAAACTACTTTCTATTAAGCATAAACAGATGTACCCACATCCATATGTATAACAGACTTTTTATATTTTAGTTCTATACCTTTTTGCATATGCAGTTAAAGCTCATAATAAATTTTTATTAAAGAACACCAAAGTTACAATCTACCAAAAATTCTTGAATGTGGCTAGAAGATTAAGAGATACTGTATCAATTGCCAGAAAACTGACAGCTTGATAGGTAAAGAAACCAAGCAAAAGTTCACAGACACGAGTGTAGGAAATGTACGAGTAAGCAAAATAGATTACATTTAAAATAAATACCTATAACCATCAACCATAACAGAAAACACTAAGGTAGAATGGGCAAATCCATATGGTACTCATAGATAAAATAAATTCTATGGATAATTTAATAGGAAGCAATTATTTTCAGGGCTCTAAAATAACTGTTAAGTGGTAAAAACTTAACTGATATGAATGAAGAGGTATTTATAAACAAAAATGGCAGAAAATTACTCCCTTACAATTATTTAGTGGTGTCTGAATTATATGTGTTGCTGAAGTATCTGACAATGCTACTTGCTTACTTAACCCTTGTGGACTAACAGTGAAATAATGAATCAAGGAAAAAAATTAAGATGAATATCATCAATATATAATTTTTCCTAATTGTATTATAATTCTGACTTTTAGTATTTGGAATACTCTTAAATATGTGATAGACATTTAACTAATACTAACTACTCAGTTCATGAAAAGATCTTTTTTCTTTTTCCTGCTAAGAAGTCTTTGGAATTTAGCCAAGAGAAAAGAATAGTAGGCCCCCAAATTTTCAACCAAAAAGGCTAGAAGAGCTTAATGTCACTTTAAAAGCTTTGGAATAAACCATCAACTTATTGTTCAGTACCACATTGGGTTCGTTTACACACTGAAAGCAATTCTGTTCTTAGACAGTAAATAGGAAAAATGGGAAAGCATGTGCGAGAGAAACATTGTGCTGTGTGTTTGTGTTAGACTATCAAAGAATGACTAGATGATACAAGTTCAATGCTTTTGTTTTTTTGCCAAAGTATCCAACATGGCAACTGCTGTCACATTGGCTGGATATAACAGAGCTGCCTCCATCTGCAGTGATGGGGCCAGAAAGGGCTTGAAATTGAAGTTCTTATATAAGAAAACATTTTTCTAGTATCCAAAATAAAAATGGATTATTACAACTATAGGCAGTTAAAGGAATTCATGATCTAGTATTATTAGAAGTTGTTGGTGTCCCAAGGGAATAAATATTTGTTTGCAAATGTAGAATCTATGTAATAGAAATACCAACAATTTGATTGCCATTTCTATTGAATTTTTTTTTATCAGAACCTTACACTATTTATTGATCTTTTGCAGTTTCAGCATTAGCTGTTGAATATTTGCTTGTGTCAGATTCTAACTATAGAGTAGTCAGGGCTTTTCTTCAATTGTTTCCGGGATTAAACTGTGAAGCATGACTCAGGGTACAGTAAGTAGTGAGGCAAGTCCAGTTGGTTAACAGGTATTGAGTTCCTTTACATTGTATTTTTTTTCAAACTATTGTTTATTTTAAACAATTATTAGCTCTCCAGAAATGCTGAAGGCAGATAATTCTTTATTCATTCATTCAACACTTATTTATTGAATATTGATTGATTATGTGCAAGGAAACTTTTTAAATAGTTGGGCTAGATCTGAACCAAATAGACAAAGATCCCTGTCTTCATGATATACTTTCTAGAAGAGTTAAGCAGATAATAACAACAATCAACATAGGTAAATAAACTTAAGTTAAAAGGTTACAGAAGCTGCAGGTAAAAGGAAAAAGTAGAGCCAGGTAAGGGTATCTGGAATAAGTGAAAATGGTTGCAGGGTAGGGTTTGAAATTTTAAATTAGTTTTCACATTTTAATTTTTATTGTTTTTTGGATAAATGAAATTCAAGTTGGTGAATCAGTGGAGAATCTATGCAAATTGATAGTCATCTGGAGATGTAAAAGATCCAAATCTCGATATCTCAAGTACACTGATTCAGAGTTAATTAACCTTTACTCATTCCCTACTTTTTGCCAAGTTCTTGGGCTGGACATGATTGCTGACATTATGTTGATTATTATAATCTTTATAATAGTGCTGTGAAGTAACTATCCTTGTCCAGGAAGTCCTGAAGCACAGGGCAGTTATGTGAATTACTTAGGGTTACAGTGCAGTTTGAACAGAAGGTGGAAAGATAAAAGTTCTGCTGAAGAGTGGTCATTTAGCAAACTGATTCAACAATACTATCAAAATCTGGTTCAATTTGTTTTATTTTTCTGTCTCTTCAAAAAAAAACTTGGAAATCAGTAGATTTTTTAAAGAAAACTTGAATTAAAAAAAAATACTTTACTCATGGACTACAGTTTTCTAATTTAATCTCCTTCTAAATTCATAGCTTCATTACTGATTTTGTTACCTGAATCTCATTTCTTCATTCTCTGTTGTTTTAGATTCCCAAACTGCTGAAAGCAGATACCATGAAATAGGCTGGCTTAACAATAGGAATTTTGAGGCTGAAAAAAGTGTCTAAATCAAGGCACCATCAAGGCAATGCTTACTTCCTGTAGAACTGCTGCCGGTAATCCTTGGCTTCTCTGCTACACGGCAGGGCTCATGGCAGTGTCTGCTGGTCTCTCCCTTCTCTTCTGGGTCTTCCCTGCTTTGAGCTTCTTGCCTCCATGGCTCTCTCTCTCTCTGTCTCTTTCTCATTCATTCTGTTTATAATGGATTCTAGTAAGAGCCTTAAGACCCATCCTGAATGAGGTCAGTCTCACCTTAACTGAAGTTATCTTGTCTAAAGGTCCTACTTACTGTGGGTCACATCTGCCATGATGGATTAAATTAAAGAACATGATTTTCTGAGGTACATACAGTTTCAGTCCACCACATTTGTCAAAAACTAAATATTACCTATTCAGAGCCTAGAACCTCAATCAGTAAAATCAGTTGGATGCAGTATGAGACTGATGTTAAAGTTGAAATAAGATAAGAGTTCATTGATTGTTGAACTGGGATATTGGCTGAAAAGAAATTTAAAATAAGCTTTAGAAACTAGAGAAGTACAATGTACAGAGAAACTCATTTGTTGCATATTTACATGTATTCACAATTGTTGGATCGATTTTGGAAGAATTTTGTTTCTATTTCACAGAAGTAAAATTCTTCAGCTCTAAAAAAGCCATTCAATAAGTAACAGGGAGACAGGCCATACCTCAATACTTTGCTTAGAAATCCTCCTAGCTAGATCACAACTTCATGTTTTAAGTTTTCAACACAACCATAGACAACAGTCTTGCTAAGCTCTTTGCCACTTCTTAACAAGGAGATCACTCTCTCTCTTTTGTTCTTTGTAACGGTTTCCAAGAACATTTTCCTCACTTCCTTTTTAGGCAGTATCCTCAAAATCAGATTTCTACTAACAATCTGTTCAACACAATTTAGGTTTTCTTTTATTTCTCAAACTCTTTTTATCCACCACTTATATTTTTAGCTATTTGTTATAGCACTGTCTCACTTCCAGTTATCTATTGCCACATAACAAATTGCCTCCAAACTTTCAGCTTAAGACAACAAAAAATGCATCATTGCATAGTTTCTGAAAATCAGGAATCTTTGCGTGCTGACTCATGGTCGGCCACAGCACTTCCATTAAGATCTTGAAAGGCTGCAGGTACCTTATGAATCCAGCCTGGTAAGAGCCACTTCCGAACTGACCCACATGACTGTTGACAGGAGTCAAGTCTTTGCTCACTGATATCCAGAGACCTCAATTCCTTGCACTTAGGACTCCCTTTTAGGAAGCTAAAACAATAGGATGGCAGGTTTCCCTGACAGCAAATGAGGGAGAGAATGAGAGGTAAGTGTGAGAGAACTCAGTCTTTCTCTAACATAATCTCGATACTGACAACCTCATCTCTTTCGTTCTCTTGTTTGTTGAAAGGTAGTCACTTTGTCCAGGCTACATTCTAGGGCTAACAGCAGAAAATGATCACTGGGAGTTGGGGATCCTTGGGGCTATCTCAGGGTCTGTCTGCCATAGCTGCCTTCTAAGAGGTATTTGAGGTCTTATATTGTACCAATAGGTAAGTTAGACACAGAAAAAATGTAGTAAACACGTAAGAATGTGATTGATGTGTGTAGCAATCCACTATCCACTAGAAGTTCTCATAAGTAGATGGTATTGGATAACTGTTTTGTTAAATATGCTTTTCAAACTGCTTTTAAGTTCATTTTTTCATCACAAATTTTGTTATGTGAATAGCATTTCTTCATTCCCTGTTAAAAAATATTTATTACCTACTTAGAGTCTAAACCCTGTTTGACAAAACCAATTGAATTAAGTAGATGTAAGATTAGAGTTTACTGTGGGAAATAGACAATGTTTCTAGGGTATATTCTGTAGCTTGGGTTTTGTGAATAAGACTTAGACTAGCTAAATGTGTGCAACTTGGTGAGTATTTTGTAAACTTCAGCTTGCAATACCTGTCTTAGCATTTCTTGTAGTGAATCTGCTCACAACAAATGTCCTGTATTGTCACTGCTCTGAAATAGTCTTGTTTTACCTTCATCATTGAAGGCTGCCATCACAAGGGTTGTTATAGAACAAGGGCTCATGCCCTAGACACACAGAAATCAATGCCATGACAGTGGGATTTTGAGAAAAGAAAAAGCTTTAATCCAAGTTGACTGGCATGGAGATAGGAGGCCCCTGCTCAAATCTGTCTCCAGAGTAGAAAGAGTTTAGGGTTTTTATGGGAGGTCACTCAGTTCACACAAACTAACCAGTACAGTATCAAGTAGAAGGACGGAACTAAGCTATAGTGTAAGTACAGTAGCAGGTAAAACCGCTGTAGTCGGCAATTACAGAGTTAGTTTGGCAGTTCTCTTTTATTTTGGGTGCTTTTTTGTTTCAGCACTTAAAAAAATTGCAACATTGTTTTTCATCCTGCATTGTTTTTAATGAAAAGAAAGCATCATTCTATTATTATTCTCATAAGTATAAAATGCTCTTTGCTCTGGGTGATTTTCTTTTTCCTTTTGGTCTTCAGTAATTCAACTATGATATCGCAATGGACTGTTTTGTGTGTGTTCATTCTGCTTGGGGTTTCTTGAGCCTCTTGTGTTTATGATTTGATTTTTTTTTTGTCAAAATTGAATATATTTTGGGCTGAATTTCTTCAGACAATGTCTCTGTTCCTTTTGTTCAGCCTTCATATTCTGGGGTTCCTATTACACACCTTACACAACTTGGTATTATTGTTACCAGACAAAGGCTGTGGATTCTTCTGCATGACGTGCTCAATAACCAATTCCCCAGACACTGGGGTTTCAAAGAGAGGAAGAGTTTATTACTATGTGTGTAGCAGGAGAGTATTTGACCTAGCGGCTCAAAATCTGTCTTCGCAAACTGCAGTAATTCAGGTATTTTAGTAGAGAAAAGGTGAGCAGAGTCTAGGATAATGAGCACCTTGGTCCCAGATGCGCATGTCAGGAGGGCCCAGTTTGGTTCATCAAGATAATTAGGGACTTGGGGTCGGCTAGTTCTGGGTGGACCCAAGACCCTTCATTTACACACATCAGGGGCCATAAAACCTGGATAACTAGGTACAGACGAAGGTTAGTCACAAGGTTTTTATAATCATAGGGCAGAAGATAAGGGCTATATAATCATTATCAGAGATGAAGGCAGCTGCATTACAATTCAGAGATTTAAGGTATTTCCCTGTCTTCTCCAGTATTCCAGAAAGCAAACAGGAATATTTATGTAACGATTCAGCAATCAAAATCATCCCATAAATCCTGATTTCTTGCACATGTTCTTATGCTACATTTATTTTTACAGACTTTTTTCTTCTCTCTGCATTCATTTGGAAAGTTTCTATGAACTGAACTTCACGTTCATTGAGTCTTTATTCTAAATATTGAATGTGCTGTTGTGCTCACCCAATAAATTTCTTAATTTTAGCTATCACATTGAACAATTTATACACTTTAAGAGTTTTCCTGTATCTTTTGAAATTCTCTTTCTTTACAATGTTTATATTGTATTATAAATAGTGTGTATAAAAGCTCATTGGAAGCCAAAGGATAATTTTCTTTTGCTCTGCTTATTTCCCAGAAGGTATAAGCCCTTTCTCCACTAGGAGTTAGCGTATGGGGCAGATCATTCGCACTCTTTTTATAGTGAAATTGAGCTGGTACAGGATTTCAAATGTAATTACAGAACCTGTGTAATTACATCAAATCCCAACCATTGAGCCAGCTCAGAGCAGAGCGGCAATCCTTATAAACTTGTCACTAACTGACCTGGAAGAGAGATAGTTGCAATTGAGATGTTTTTTTGATTCTCTTTTGAAATGCCCTCTGGCAGGGCCCCAGTAAATCTCTGCAGTTTTCCCCACATTACCAGTTGTGCCCACTTGGTAATACAGAGGTCTGTGGTTATTGGGCCAAGTTATTTGTCCTGGTGTCTGGCCTTCCCCAGACTCCAACTATTTTCACAAGCCCACACTCGGAACCTAAGGCTCTCTGATCCCCTTCATGCTCACCAGTACACCAATATCCTGGCCTTTAACCAGTCCTGCACCTCCATCTATATACTGCACTCACTATTCTCCAATCTTCTGTGAACACATTTTTCCCTCTGAAATTCAAGTTAGCAAGTCTTCTTTATTCCTCCATTCTTTTTCAGCCCCAGAGAAAAGTTTGGCTGCATTTTGTCAATTTCTTATTATCATAAAAATAAAGGTCTTGCATGTCTGTCTTTATCCTTGCTGGGAATGGAATTTCATTTGATAGAATATAAAACAATATTCATTCTGTTGTTGTTGTTGTTTGGCATGAGCAGGCTCCAGGAATCCAACCTGGATTCTCTCCGGCATGGCAGGCGAGAATTCTGCCACTGAGCCAAAGCTACCCCGCCCAACAGAATTCATTTTTATATTCTTTTTAAAGAATAATGTGAATATCTACAGATAAGTTTAATTAGAATCTATCCATCTGAATTCCACAGGTTTTCAAATATCATGTGATTATAATTTTACATTAAGCACTTTGCAGAATTCTCAAGTTGTCAATCACCTTTTCATTGATTCATCTGAATAACTAAATAGCAGTCTTTATATCATCAAATACATTGCTGACATTTTATTTAATTAGAAAATATTTTAAAATCATGACTTTCATTCCATTTTTTTCATTTCAAAAGAGTTCTTAGAATGCTTAGCCAGCATTTTATTTCTCAAAACCTTGTTAACTTTCCTTACATCTCCAGCTCCAACAAGAAACAGTCATGCTGTCTAGCTTAGTAGAGTCCCAAGTTGGGGACAGGAGGAGTGGCAGCCCACTCCACCTTCAGCCCGCTCTACCTGCCAGGTGAGCAGAGGGTGCATCACCTGAGAGGGATAAAAACAATCATAAAACCAACTAAAAGTCAGTCTGCTTTTTATTTTCACGTGGCCAGCAATTCTAAACACTGTCAGTGATGAAATATTCTCTTCCCTACCAAAAAAAAAAAAAAAAAAAAAAAAAATTGGGGGGGGTCTAATTTCTTAACAATTGCTGTTACTGCTGTTGAGTTCAAACAATAAAAATGTAGGTGCCAATTTAGCACATTTCTATTCTCATTCTTTAGCAAATATTGTATTCTACATGCAAGTTAATTCAGAGAATTAGCACCACACATTTATTTGCGAGTCAGTTAACCACAAAGCTTGCTTTGGGCACAATTCATACTTCCAGCCTCCATGGTACCATATATTCCTGTGTTCACACCAAGTACATTCAAAGAAAACAATGTTAACACAGTGACTATAAAGACAAAGAAAGAGAACTTGAGTTACTTCAATTCTGTCATTCTATGTGACCACTTGGAGATCTTAAAATGTGTTTAAATTCTTTGGAATGTATTGTGAAGTGAGATTTCTAAGAATCTCTATCAAACTTATTCTTTTGGCTATTTATCTGTTGCTTCATGTGAAAGAAACCTTTCAAAATTAAAATTTTTAAAAATGTTCTTCAACCAACTAAGAACAAAGATAAATGAATCATTGCTCCATGAATTTAAGAAGAAAAACAATTTTGACAATGTCAGAAAAATGTGCAGAAGTTCATCTAAAAAGCAGGAACTGTAAAATTACTATTAATTACTGTGAAATAACAATAGTAGGCATAAGTTTTCATTAAACAATGAACTAAAAATAAAACCTTGCTAACATATAGAATTTTAGAATTCATAGAACATTAGTAGAAACTACTCCAATCATGTCATTTTTTAGATTATAAAACTAAGGCCTGGGAAATTACATTTATTTTGCCATCTACTCAATAGAGAGATAATTCCTTTCAGCAAAACCCTTTTCTGAAGTATCCGATTATCAGGACATAACTGTAAAGGCTTCTTCAGGGTTTACCCCTCACCAATGAGATTTATCAACTGGTCTGTTACATTTTTAGGTGTCTTGGGTGATACCCAACAATCAGCTACTCTGATAATGTATCCCAGGCTAAAGAAAAAGCAAAGCATATCTCTGATATGGCCACATTATTAAATGCTCCTTAATTATAAATTTACATATGGTAAAAAAAATCTGCATTTAATATATATATATATTTTTTTACATGGGCAGTCACTGGAAATTGAACCCGGATCTCTGGCATGGCAGGTGAGAACTCTGCCAGTTGACCCACCATGGCCTGCCTGCAGTTAATCATTTTTAACCTTTACAGTAACACTAGTGTGACTAAGTCCAATGAAGCTGTTAAGGTCTCCAAATCAGTGTGACCATGGGAAGCAGCTGGCAAAATGGGTTGTTTGCTGATTTATCCTTTTTCTTTTAATGGGCCTGTGATGACCCTCTTTTATTGTACTGAAATTTTATTAATAACGAATTTCATTATATTGAGATAAACAGAGCCATGGTAGAAAATGTATTTTAATTTGCTCTATCAAATTGTCTATATATCCCTTGTCATAATGCTATTAATTTTAATGGGATTTCTTTTATAAGCGAATAAATGTTCACCTAACAACAGATGTACTTTTCAGGCATATAGATAAATAAATGATTTTTAGTGAACAAACCTTTCCACAGGGAAACATTTGTTTGAATCTACAGAGCAGAAATAGAAGCTTATTTTGGAAAATTTATTCATAATTGTTCATTTGTTTTATCATAATTTTAATAGTGAAGTGTGGCTGTAGAAGTATTCACAAATTAATTGGCATTATGTAGACAGTGTGTATATCTTAATTTAAAAATATTGTTGCATTTAACCTAAAAAATCAAAGCTATTTTCAAAGAAAATATATAACATTTTCTTTGAAGCCTATAACTTATAGAAACTTATAACATCTTTTGATGTGAAATGACATTTCAGAACAGTATAACATGACATTTTACATTATGTGATATAATACAAAAATGAATATAAATAAAAATTTCAAGAAACTCCACTTATATGTCCACATTTGTGTACACTGGGAAACAACAATGGATTACTCTTTTGCCGCAGAAATCCAATCAGTCTTATTTGGAATAAGTAAAATAAGTAAGTGACTTAAGGAACACTTCTAAATCATTTAACATTACTAACTGAAACAAGTAGCACATAGTAATAAAAAAAATTTTGAATCTTTTTTTTTCCTCCAACAACCTAAGTGATTACTTTTTCACATTACATCTACCAGCTTTTGGACTTCATTCTTTCCTTCTTGGTTCTTCCTTAACCGTCATCATTTTAGACTTTGTGGTCCGGATTTCTCAGGAAAGCCAGGATGGAATACAGAATAAACCAGTTTTCTTGATGGTACATGATAGGAGCAACCTGGGATTTTAAATTAGAGTCAAAATTTCAAGTTGTGTTCCCAACGGCAAATACTGTTCAAAAAGCAAATGAGCTACAAGCTAAAGTAACATCCTCCTATTATTTTGTGAAGTACTATACTACCAGCAAGCATGCACAGAGAATCATTAGGAAAACAATTTCCCATAGTAAAATGGGTGTCAAAGGCAAGGGAAGAAATCCTTGGTAAAATCCACCATCCTCTTCCAAAGACGAACCGGCCATACAATACGGAGAGGAATATAGCTTGCTCCCTCCAATTAAGAACCACCAATGTAAAGGATTTTAAAAAGTTTCCTTCCATCTGACTCTTTGAAGTGGCTGTTCCTGCTTTTGAGAGGGTTAAGGTAAGCCTTGTGCTACTCTTTAGGTTTAATTTGAGAAGGAAGTAGAATTGGCAAAACCTATGATTTTTTTTCCTTCTCCTAACAGCTGGATTCTGCAAAAATAATCACAATTTTATAAATGAGTGTCACTATTTCATGACTCATCCCATAACAAAATAAGCTATTTATCAAGGAATTCTATACTGTCCTTAAATTCCATAAAATAAGAGAAACTAAGATAATTCCTTAACTACAAAAACACTTTATTTTTACTGATTGGTAAAAAGAGGTAAAATAAATCTCCTTTATTCATATTTAAAGGGAAATAAGGTGAAAAATACCAGGTTAAATCCCATGTATCAATAACTGTCAAAAGTAATTGTAAAAGGGAACCTATGCTAATGTTTATTATCAATAAGTAATTATGTTTTGTTCAGCTATATCCTAGCTTTATCATTTTTAAAATTAATATTTCCTTAGGTAATACATTAATATGACCCCTAAGGCTAATAACCCTTTTGATAATTGTCATGGTCAGGTTCATGTGACACCTTGGCCAAGTGATGGTACCTGTTTGTCTGGTGGGGCAAGTGCTGGCCTGTTATTTGCTATGAGGACATTTCATAGAATTAAATCGTGATCACGTTGGCTGCATCCACAGCTGATTCCATTTGTAATCAGCCAAGGGGAGTGTCTTCTGCAATGAGTAATGCTTAATCTAATCACTGGAAGCCATTTAAGGAGGATTCAGAAGAGACAGGCTCTTCCTGTTTTGGCTGGTGAGCCTCTCCTGTGGAGTTCGTCCAGACCCTCCATCGGAATCGTAGGCTTCACAGCCTGCCCTGCGGATTTTGGACTCTGCGTTCCCATGGTTACATGAGACACTTTTATAAATTATATATCTACGGATATTTTCTGCTAATTCCATTTCTCTAGAGAACCGTGACAAATACAATAATCATCCCTCTCATTATTTTCCCATCCTCCTTAAGGTAAATAGTAGATAAGCAAATATAGAAATAGACATTATATTTAATTTAAATTATTCACCTATATATCTAGCTATTTATGCAATTGCTTTTTATTTGATACTATGTTTTAGAGTGCTTTTTATATTAGAATTAAAAATCTTCCCAATTATTTTATTCTTTTTCTCTAATGGAATAACCAAAAATGTACATACCCATATCTATTCATTAATGAACCTTCAGGTTATTCTATTATTTATATTTAATAAACAAGGCATCAAACAAACATCCTTGCATATGTAAAGCAAGTTGGCTTTAGAGTAGTAAATAATGGTTGGAGTTTTTCCAAACAAGACATTTTTTATTTTGATGGATGCCATGCTTTCTATCAATACAACTGTGTCAATTTAGACTGTTAGTTATATATTTATGATAAAATTTGATGTCAAAATTTAAGTTTTCACCTGTCCATTGGGTAACCATTCATTTAACAAAGGTTTATGTTGCACAAATTAAATGCGAGGCCCTATTTTAGATGCTAGGAATTCTGTAGTGAATACACATATGCTGAAATCCCTGCCTTTGTGAAACTTTGGTCCCAAATGTCATTTTTTTTTCATTTCCATGTATTTACATTTTCATGTACTTACATGACAATTTCTATGAATTGCTTTTTACAATGTGAACTAGCCATGTTTCTCTCATTAACATTTTTTTTTCTGTAATGAGTTTAAAGTTTTCAATTCTAGGATGCGATAAGGAGGGCTTAGTGTTCCCACGCAACTTTCCTATGCTCAAGTTGTGTTAGAAGTAAGGAAACATCTCTGTATTAAATCAATTTAGCAAGAGAAATAAAAATCAAGCTGACAAGAATTAAAAGATCTCTAACCACTAAAATTTGGGTTTCTGAAATGTCACCCTGACTTCCCACATTCTTTCACAGTTTCAAATAATTTTGTATAAACAACGATTTGAAATTTGTGAAAAGATATAAAAAAAGCAAATATCTGTTTTTTTGAACTTTTCTTTTCTAGAACACCAGAAGAAAGATACTTCTCTAGTTGTTTTATTAAATATTCAGTGTAACTTAAAATTACGGCTAAACCTGCTATTAGTTTATGACATTTTTCCTTTCTTTCTCTTTTTTTCCATCATTCACTCCTTCCTGTAACAGAAACACTGAACAAAGGCCAATGTGCAAACTAAAAATGATTTGAGAAATGTAAAGTCATCATCATCACCACCACCACCATTTTAATAATAATAATGATAAAAAGTTTATATAAATCAGATGTTCTACTAAATGTTGTGTACAATACATATTACATATTTCATCCTCATTAACTTTGCTCTGAGAGAAGCACATTGTTGGATTCCAGTTTTACAGATATGGAAACCGAGGAAGCACTGCTGCCTAAGGTTTCTAGTTAGTGTAGGAAGGATAAAAACATAGGCCATCAGGCTTCAAAGGCCACATCTTAAAACTGAAGTATTGGTATATACACATTGAATTATCAGCTTCCAGCTAGGCCCCAGGATTAGACACTTTCTAAACCTTAACACATTTTACTTAACATAAGAAACAAATAAGCAAAAACTTTGTGAAGCTAATTATTCAATTATTTTCATTGTTTGCGTAAAAAGCTAACACAGATTGATTAAGCAGCTTATCAAAGTTCACAGTTAGTATTGGTAGAGCTGAAATTTATCCATATTGTCCTATGACTTCAGATTCAATGTTCTTAGCTGACAATATGCTCTGATTTACCCTTAAAAGCCCAAATTTACCCTGTTCCAGCCTAATTATTCATAACATCCCTTTTCAATCACACAGGTATCCCAATTTGGACACTAAATTATATGATCATCTTATTACTAGAACTCGTATACTGCCATGGTGAGTCACAAATCAGAAATATTTCCAGGAGAATGCATAAGGCTGACCTTTGCAACGGAATCGATCTTATTTCAATCCATTACCCCATTTCAGCTTCCTTGTTCATTGACTGCTTTGATGGTTTTCCTTTTCAGTCTCCTCTGGCCATGTTTCATCTGAATGTCTCTTACAAGGGAAAAGCATTCTTCTATCATCAGAAATAACTTTTCCAAATCTTTAGTCATGGCAAAATAATTCAGCCATCCTGTGTGAATTGCTGTTTTAGGGAGGTCCTACACATCTCTTGGGACAAAATCAAACACCCCATCCTCCTCTGCCATTTTGGTGATTGCTAGCATATTACTATCTTGTCTTATTTTGCCTGTGCTTCTGTAACACATACCATGCAATTGATTGGCTTGAACAACAGGGATTTACTGTCTCATGGTTTCAGAGGCTAGCAGGATGCCCCTTCATCCCCTTCACACCCACCCCCACCCCCATGTGGGTGGTATTCTGAAATGGATTTGGCTGCAATCCTTGGGATTCCTTGGCCTTCCAGTCACATGATGATGTCATCTCCTTTCTCCTTGTCTACAGGTTTCTACTGACTTCCAGTGTGTGGTTCCTCCCTGAGGCTTTTGCTTTATAAGGTTTCCAGTAACTCAGATTAAGGCCCATGCTCATTAAATATGCCAAAAATTAACTAAAAATAACATCTTTAGAAGATCCTAATTACAATGGGTTCACTCCCACAGAACTGTGGATTAAGATTAAGGACATGTCTAAATTGGAGTATACAATTCAATCTACCACATTATCAAATATCATATGAATATTTAACCATTCCACTAAAAAAATCCTGATTGCATACTTGCTACAAAAACGTCATAGGCATCAGTATGAGAGGCTATATCAAAGGTCATCTAAATTTACATATTTCCATTAAAAAATTATTATAATCAATAAGGTTAATAAAACAACAACAACAACAAGGATCCAAACTATTATCATTAATTAATAATGATTTGGAAGAGAAAGATTTGGAAGAAATTACAGCATTTTATCCTGTCAAATTATATAGAAATGCTATAGAAACATTTTTTTTTTCCCTTGGGAGACGTAACTTTATAATTTGGTGGGAGGGGATTTGGGAAGGGGATTCAGTTCCAGACCCCAGCTTTGCTACTCACCTGTTGGGTAGCTGATGCTAAATTACTTAAATCTGCTATGCTTCATTTCTTTACTTACGGAAAGCAAATGATAATATTACCTGGCTAAGGAGTTATTGAAGATTGAAATAGATAATGCCTGTCTAACTATTGGCATATAGCAACCACTTAAGACATTCTCATCATTGCTAATTCCAGCTATCTTATCAAATTTTCCAAATGTAAATCTAAACCAACTTCCTATCCCTCTTAAAATAATTATGTATGAGTTTAAGTCAATAAATATTTTAAACCAGTGACAGCACATTTTACAATTCTAACATAAAATTTACCAAATATTTTGGGAAGTCAGAGTAAGCAATGATGCAGATGCTTCATGAGATGATCGATCACCTTGTTTTAGCTTCAGAATTTGGTTTTGCAGTATGATAGAAAATGTTCTTCTTCAGAAAGAGACTCAGTGTTTGGCCACATTTTTCTTTGTCTGCAATCACAAAAAGCCCTGTGAAAATATGAATCTTAAAAAAGAGATTAGCTGCTACTTTTAAGTGTGGCTTTGACAATGTGACTCTTCATTCCATAGAGCCCCCTCTGTGGTGGCATTGTTTGGCCGGTGCATGAACTTTAGCTCTTATTTAGGTAAAATGAAATGGATGACCCAGGAACACTATTACTCTACAAAGATAATCGTTAACAATTCATGGGAGAGTAAGCCTCATAAGGTCAGTGTCTACTCATCTCAGATGTCTTCACATCAGTGCACAAAACTGAGAGGTAATTGAGCAGGTTACCAGTGTCCTCTTAGCACTGAAGATTTGGTGATTGTTGGTTGACAGGGACAATGACTTGGTTTTAATACTATGGTTCTCAAATGATCGTTCTGGTTACAAAGGGATTATTTCATATCAGATCAGGTTTAGGATTTTGAATGAAGGTGAAGAGAAGTTTTATAGATCCAGTGAACTCTCTCTGCTTTTAGAAGATGAATTACAGTTTTTGCAGAAGGGAGTATTAAGCTAATAGCTTTCAGGCCAGTAATGTATTTCAAAGGACAAAAGAGCTGCCGAGGTCTCCTATGCCTCTTTGTCTTCCTTTTATTAAATATTTTATCAGGCTACAAAATACCTAAGACCTTGTTATAGCTGAAGAGGGCCCTAAAAAACAATATGTTGCAAAGTTAGAATAGGTCTGCTCTTTGCATTCTCCTTCAGACCATTTTTTTAATCTCCTATTTTTCTTCAATAACTGATTAGTGAAACAAAACTTTTGATATCTTTTCATCCTATACTTGTATGAGTCATGATCTTACCCTCTAAAATTATTTTAGCCTGATATAGAAATTACATGACTAACATTTATATGAAATATTTTTAAATTGCTTTTATTTTTAACTATCTTGATACATACATATATACAAACTAAGAAGTTTCATCAAGTCATCGAGTCCCTTAGAAGAAAGGATTAGTGTTGGGATCTTCTCCTTGAAAAAATAAAAGCTGTCCCTTTACAGGACTTATTTTACAAATTTTAATGTACATATTTGATGGTCGTTTTTGTTTTGTTCAATCAATGACACATAAATTATGTATGACCCTCATAGGGTACATTCTTAATATATAGACTAAATATAGCTTAATTTACAATTCTTTCCTGAAACATAATGCTAAGTTTCAAATTGAATGTCATTCATCTTTTCTTCTTATTTGATCCATTAGAGTGCCCAGTTTTAATATCTTACTGATTGGTAATTTATATGAACCTTGTGACTGCTTTTGGATTTTGATTTGCCCCAACTCTATTATAGCATAACATATTTTCAGCAAATACTAAAGAACCACACACACCATATACACACACAAATTGACAACATGAAGAGGGTAGATATTTGTTGCTGCTTTGTAATGGTTGCTAAGTCTAAGCAAACAATTTCAGTGTGATCCTCTTTAGAAATGTATGGAAATTTTAGGAAGTCTAAATAATCTCAAAACAAAATATTAAAAGCATGAAACTGAGAAGGTCCATTGGATGTTTTCTCACCTAGACTTTAAAAATATGTTTATTTTTAAAATTTTTTTTTGCATGGGCAGACTCCAGGAATAGAATCCAGGTCTCTGGCATGGAAGGCAAGAAGCTGCCTCTGAGCCACCATTGTTGCCCATGTTTTGTTTTTAAATATCTCTTTTATTCCCACAAAAGTGAAGTGTAGTTCCAAAAGAATAGCCAAATCACTTTTTCTCATTAAAAAAATAACTCAAATGTTGATAGTAATTCATTTTTCCTATTCAGGAAGCATGGCTATAGATGAGGATAAAGAGGAAAAATACAGAAGAAACTTTCATTAAAAATTATCATAGAAAAACTGTATGATGTTTTTGTTAGTGGATGTGACCTGAATAAATGAAAAGAAATGTCACAGAGAAGGTAAAGTACTTGATGTTCAGGCCCACTGCTAATCTGCAGCTGTTGCATGACATTGAAAAAAAAAGACAGATAAAAATTACAGTGAAAGGTTATCTATGGCCTGGAGGCATCCTTTACAAATTCCAATTTGCTGTTGTTCACTGATCTGTTTCATTTTTTAAATAGCTCAGGCATTCTATTTACTCTAAAACCAAAATGACAACCAAAGGTCTTTCATGTGTGGGCACATTTGGGAATGGATACCATTTCCCAGAGGTTTGGTTAACTTTTTTTCAGCAGTCACAGAAATTTACACGCAAAATAGCTTAAGCTTATTATATTCCTGCTGTATTTATGTACTGTATAACTTTGGCTTTCAAATCCATAATCTGCTGATTTTTATTTTTTAATTTGGCCAACTATCCCTGGATACTATCCTATGAATGTATAGAATTTTCTTTGTCTTTCATCGCTTTGATTTATTGAGTTTACTTACCTAATGGCAAGGCACATGCTGTCATATTTGGTTCAGTAAACTACTGAAAACAGAGAATACTTACTTAATTTAAAGAAAATTAATAAATTAATAGGGGAAAATATATTTTAGATGTTAAAAAAAACTATTACCATAAAACATTGTATGATTTCTCCCATTTGGTTTTAAGTTCACAGATGTTAAGTTAAATAAAATGGCCAACTGCATTGGGCATTACAGGGATTGACCCAGTTCCCAGGAGGGCTTTTCCAAAAGACAAAAACAATTGACCTGCCAGAGTTTTCCAGGAAAATGGAACACACCTCTCAAAATTCAGATATGCAACAACTAGTGATAAAGCTTGTTTTGATCCAGTATAGAGAGCATATTACGTTGGACAAGCATGCCAATCTAATCAATGTATATCTCCTTTGCACCTTCTAAGTCCCCATAATGTAAAATAGAAACTTAATGTCAGCCAATCAGAACATTTTTTCACTTGTTTCTGCATTTACTCTATATAAGATTGTTTTTTCCATTTCCATGGCAGAGCACCCTTTAATTCTCTAAATGGAATGCATTCTGATTCATGAATTGCTCAATAAAGCTGGGAGGTCCTAAATTGCGTGAAAAGTTTTTCTTATATCATGTGCTTAAAAAATTTTGGAATCATAATTTATCAGCAATACTTTATCACATTTCTTTGCTACTATTTTAAAATAAGTGCTTAGCCATGTTTCTATATCTATATTGTTTTCATAAGTCTAATTTTAATATCTATATGGTACATATTTAATAGATGCATCAGGCTATAATAAACTATTTCTCCCATAAGAACTTAAATTTTGCAATTTTTGGCTTTCATCAGTATTGGACATCATGTACACATTGATTTAACATGTGAGGTTAGCATGGTAAATAGCTATACTAATCATCCTAATTTGCTTAAACTTCCATTTTTACTCCTGAAACTTCAAAAAAAGAGACAAAAATAACTGAAGCAGGCTGACATATCAACAATCCTTTGGGGTGCTAATTAAGACCCTTTCCTCCATCAGGAAGGAGGAACGGTGACAAACATGTCCTGCCAACACCAGCAGTATGTTTATCGCCACTAAATCGGCCCATTCCTACACAAATGCTCTATTTGTGCAGCTTTTGCAGATTTATGGTACACAAAGATGCCCTGCCCCAGACAATTCATGCAGCTCACGTCCTCCTTGCCTCCCCTTTCCTGTTCTCCCCTTACCCTCCCTTGGTTGTAAATAGTGTTATAAACTGTTTCATTGCCACTTTTCTTTGAGCAGTAACTTTCTTTTAGTTCTGCTCCCATGCCTGCCTCTTAGCTCAGTAAGCTTATTCTATGAGTTGGTTTTTAGGGTCTGTTTTCAACTTAAACTGAAATAAACTAACATTTATTATTCCTATTCTAGAAACAGAAAGATAGTTAATAATTGGTCTCAACAGGCTCATGTGGCAGAGAAGGAGACCATTAAAACAAACAAACATCTAGAAAAAATAACCTCCTTCTCTCAATCCCCCAGTGTACAAAAATACCATGGTTAAGGACGTTGAAATCCTAAAGGGAAAAAAAGGATTAAAATAAACTCAAGACAAATTTTTGGTAAAACTATATATCATAAAATATCAAAGGATAAGCTGCCTTATCAAGGATTAATTAAAATTAGCATTCATCATTAATTTCTATTCAAAATTTCTTGCTGTATTTAAATTCTCATTTCAAAGGCTGCTTGTAACATTTTTTCCTTCTCGTAAAATATTAATAAACTGCATTTTTTTTTAAAACTTTACATTCTCTATCCTATTTTTCAAACCCATATTAACCAAATGTGCTTGGCCTACGAGAAAAGGTCTTCTCGACATTCTGCATGAAATATATATACAGTTTAATTCACAGTTCTAAGGCTGTGAAAATGTCAACTTACAGCACCAACAGGAGCTTAACTTCACTCAAAGAAGGCTGATGCTGTGCAGAACACCTCTTTAAGATGTGAAGGCACATGGCTGGCATCTGATGGCCATTGTCCCTGGTTCCGTTGCTTCCAACTTCTAATGCCAGTGGTTTCCTGTCTAAGCATCTGTGAGCCTTCACTTAGTTCCTCAAGGATACAACTCTGGATTCTGGCTTGCTTAGCATCCCATGGAAAGGCACATGGTGAAGTCTGCCGGGCTCTATGTGAGTATAGGCATCTGCTCTTTCTGTCAGCACTCCAAGCAGCAACAAATATCTGTGTCTCTGTCAGCTCTGAAGCAACTGTTCCCCAAGCATCAGCATTTGAGGATTCTTCAAAATGTGTCTCTTTTTAAAGGAGTCCGGTAAACTAATCAAGACCCATCTTGAATGGGCAGAGTTACCGCTCTGTCTAGCTGGAAGGCCACACCTACAATTGGCATGCCATCTCTCTATGGATATAATCTAATCAAAAGGTTTTCTACCCTACAATATTGAAGCAGGATTAAAGGACATGGCTTTTCTGGGGTACACAACACTTTAAAACTAACATTCTCTTTCTTCGGAGAATGTCTGCTTAAGAGCAGGGTTGGAGAAGCCACTGTTGAACTTTAGGAGCCCTGTGCTCGTAGAAAGCAGTGATGGTTGAGAAATTCCTTGCGAGCTATATGCTACTGGAAACAGAGAACTACAAAGGACCATCCTTCCTTGTGACTCAGATAAGATAAGACTCAATGTCTACCCATCCTGATGACTCTCTTGTATAATTGTGTCTATAAATCCTCAGGCCCCTTTCCTATTCTTGGAGTCATTATTTTTAGCGGAAATGTACATTCTTCCTACTGCATAAGTTCCAGCTGAATCAATTCATCTTCTGAATTGTCTGGTGCATTATTTTCTTTCCCAGTTTGGTGTCATGACTCAAATGGGCTAGGACCCCACTTCTGAATCACATTTTACTCTGCCCACTGATAAAGGCCTTTTTATTCCTTTCCTGACTAGTGATCTGGAGACTTACCAGTAAGTCTAGCTCATGATCCTGTGCTCATCAATAGCAGGCAAGGATTTGATTTGATTATGTTTATTATGGGTTTGACTTTTGGTGCTTCTTCTTCTGCTTTGTGTTTTATTCTTGGCTTGTTTATAACCAATAAGTTATTCCTTACTGGGAATTTGGTTTTTCAGTCTGATAATTTGGTGATCTCTAAAAATAGACCAACAGTTTATAAAAATGTTGTCTTAAATGGGTGAGAAATGAATATTCTAGCGTGTTCTTCTTTTGTTTGTATATTTTGAACTCAAGTAATTAAGAAGCTGCACCCCCCTAGGAAGAGAACAGGTCATTCTTTGATGTGGATCCATGAATTTTGTATATCTGTGTTTATTCTTAACCCAAGATGAAATTTTAGAATTGAAGTTTTATGCTTTGTGTCTATGTTTGTTTGCATATTTGTAAATCTGTAATTCAGAGAAACCTTTACCTCCAATTGAGTGTGTATATTTTCTTACCTCCAGATGGTATTAACAAATTAGATGATAAAATAGCTTAAGAGAGTTATATTCTGATTGGCTGAGAGATAAATATGCAATTATAAGAAGAATAGTTCTAAATTTTTAAAATATTCAATTCAAATACTAAGATTTTCAATGTACTAAATATCAAAAGTATACTTAAAGAAACCAACTTGAAAATTTTAAGAATGAAAGTTCGTGTGATTTAGATAAATTTGGGCAAATAAGACCAGTTCACATTTTTGGTTTAATAAAAAGAGCTGTGCTTTTCCTGATTTATTAGAGAATTAAGTAAAATGCATGCACGGGTTTTTGTTTTACTGGCTTATGTTCTTCTTAAACTTAAACAGGTTTACTGATCAAATAAAAAGGATTAATTCCACTTAAAGTTTAAACTTACAAAAAATGTAAATCTGCGTTTAATCAAGTTGCATTACAATTCTGATGAACTTTAATTCAACAATGGTTATGTTTTTTAGTGTGTCATCTTTAAGGTCATTTACAAGAACTTTAGGTTACTTATAACAGTAGACTCTTGGTAAATTGGGTCAATTACAGGATTTCATTAGATGTATAGATTTTCTAAGTAAAAGAACCCTACAGCATTGATTATTAAGTATACTTTAACTTTATACACTGTAGCTTTTTATTTTTGTATGTTACTACAAGACTTTATCTTTGGTCTGTAGTGAACATTTATTTCTGCCACTATGAGAACTGCATAAATGATGTGTGTAGAGGTGGAATGCTGTATTATATATTCATGAGATCTACTAAGTGTGCTGCAAAACGCTTATGTGTTAGGAAGTGCACAGTTACCAAATCCTACCCACCCGCCCCCCCACAAGTTTTCTCTGTGAAATAGAAATTAGTTAATTTGGTTAAAAGTTAAAATTAGGGTAGTGTAACAGTGGCTCAGTGGCAGAATTCTCACTTGCCATGCCGGCGACCCAGGTTCAATTCCTGGAGCCTGCCCATGGGGAAAAAAAAAAGTTAAAATCAATTTGTGACTTAGACTATATTTCAAAGCAAAATTTTCAGAAAAATACAGTCATTCATGTACTTCTAATTTTCAAGGAAAAGAGTAGTTTTGTTCTAAAGGAGTAGGTTTTTTAGTCTCCTGACCCATTTGCATTATTTAATGCATTTTTAAGGATTTCAAAAACTTTCATTTGGGGTTGTAAATATCAATATTTACTTTATTGAAAGATAAAATTAGATATTTTAATGCTTACTTATTAATCTATTTGAAGATAGCAATGATGAACACTTTAAATGTTAATGACATTTCAGTAGTATTATGAAATTAGTTCTGACCTGATGGAACCCCTGAGATTGGCCCTGAAGTAAATGGGCATTCTGTTCCAGAATATGTGCTCTGTTCCAGAGCCTAATGAAAAATAGAATTTTTAAGCTAAATATATTTGCCTTGGTTTATAATATCTGAGTTGGAAAAGCTATAAAATATATAAAATCTTCCTTAGTTTTGCTTGTTTTCTTTCTTTAATGCCTTCTTCTCTAATATTAAGGTTATTCTTTTACTATATGCAATCTGCATAGATAGCTAATTTTCTTGGATTTACCAGAATAACCTGTTATGGTTTATGTTGCTTTATTATGTCCTTAATTATTTAAGAACTAAAATGGATTCTTCTCTTAGGAAAGAGCTAAGGTTCTTTACAAGTATGAAAACTTCTATGTTCATTTGTATATGTCTGGTTTTCACTTTGAAATACTCAGTACTCAGTAACATATTGGTTCTGTGATGTCCATAATCTGCTTTCTATTTTAAGTATCATGATTTTCCCTTCCAAAAATAAAATCCTAAATGTAAAATTAAATAAAATAAAACTTTTAGGATTATATTTATACCAGAACCTTCAGATTTCCCAAATGGCCCCTTGAAAAATCATAATCCTTCACCTTGTAGAAGGACAAGTGCTAGGAATGACTATGTTTATTTGATACATTGCTATTGATGAGATTCATTGGATTTGTTTTCAAATCAGAAGAGATGCTAAATCTTCTTAGGTTAAATTTGTATGGGAAAAATATTATAAATTTAAATATTTCAGAAATTGTATGTTTTATCAGCATTTGCTAGAGAATTCTCAATGCCTTCACTGTCCATACCTCTCTATATTTATCGGAGTCTTGGTGCTATTTTTCCTGATATCAGCCAATGACAAGATTGTTATAAACCATAATTTCATAATACTATCTTTTAAAATGTAAATTTGATCCTGACTTTATCCCTTTAATTAGAAGATAGCATCTTTTAGGCAGGTGATTTACTAGGATTTACATCATACACTTATGGTATTTTACTAATCTATAGATGCTTAGGGCCCACTACAGACTTTTAAATCTCTTCCCTTGCTGTTCTTCATATATTCTTTGTATGTTCGAATATATGTGATTGTATATCTTTTGAATGCTTTAGCTCAGGATTTCATATATTAAATCTGAAGATTTTTTTTCTCTAAAGATTATGTTCATCTATGATAAATTAGATGCAAAATTTACTCTTCAAAAAAGAGGTAAACCTGATGTTTTCAGATAATTTGTTTGAAACTTTCTTTGGGTTGATTTTATTGTCTTGTTTTGTATGATGTAGCCCTATTTTCTTTCCAGGTGCACTATTCTTGTTATGAACTCTCATAAGATCTTTCACTTACGGAAATTACTGGTAATAAGTTAACTGCAGCTATTTAAATCTTTTGTCATCCACAGATTGTTTTTGTTTTTCTCTGATGTTTCCCTGATAGCACCTGCAATCAGCCACAGTCCATAGTGCTTAATCTTCAGTAAAGATTGAAAAAGACCTGTACAAAGTAAGAAAATGTCAGGTACTTTGGGGTGTAGGCTTTCTGATGTCATGACAAAAAACTGTGAGATTGTAGCAGTAGATGAGTCAAGATTTCCTCATTTCTCTGGCTTTTCCAATTTCTCTAACTGAAAAGCAAATGAATTCATGAGACTGCTAATCCAAGATCAAGCAGGAAATAGTCAATTACAAAGGATTGCATGAACGGGTGCAGGATAATTGTAGGATTTTGTTTGGAATATTGTTCATGTTTTAATATTCTATTTTCTGGATTTATGAGGAAGCTTTTTGTCTTTTCTTGTAAGCTAGCTGTAATTTGTAATAGTTTAACAGGAAATGAAGCATTTAAAAATAATATATTATTCTTCCTGCTGATTTTCCATTTGAATATCTTTTCTCTGACATATCTAAGTCTTTCTTTAACTTCCCTGTTGATCAGTGTCTCTTTTTCTTAAAAACCTGTTAGAGTTCTTTATATATTCTAGATGTGAGAATTTTGTTATATATATGACAAATATATTTTCTAAATCTGTGGTTTGCCTTTTCACTTAATAATGTCTTTTGATGAACAGGAATTCCACTTTAAGGTAGTCAAATTTTTCAATGCTCGTTCTTATGGTAGGTATTTTCTGGTGTGCTCTAAGAAAACATGCTTTACCTATCACATTTTGATATTAAATCCACTTAAGATTAATTTTAATATGTCCTATGAGTTAGGGCTTAAGATTCTTTTTTTTTCATATAAAAATCCAAAGAAACAGAATCATTTAATGAAAAGGCCATCCTTTCACCACTGTCCTGCAGTAGTACGGATGCCAGATACTAAAATTTTCCCTACTTTTTCTCTCATTTCTGTCCGCTACAGACTGCAAAATTGGCACAGTTTATATAGGCACTATATTGCCTATAATTAGGACCATAAGCACTTTATTTTCCCCGTGATCTACTGTAGTCAGCAAAAGAAGTGTTGGCATTTGAGATGATGGGAAAATATGAGGTTAGAACTGGTGGTGACCTACACAGGTTATGAAGTTGTGAAGACAGGCATCCAGTTCAGAATAGGGTAGGTGAGAATTTTCAAGTAGATTAAAATTATATTTGCAGTTTGGGATGGAACAAGTTTCCATAATAAAAACATGGCTAAATATTGGTGGGGAAATTTCCCAGCAGTGGCTTTATCAGTTGGGCAGGATCCATACAGGTGCTCATTTCCAAAATCCCCCACATCTCCTTTTTGATCATCTATCTCATTTCTCATTCTCCTATTTCATCTAAGAAATAAACCACACCTAACAATAACTGCCCACCTTGTTCAGGACCAAATCAAGCAAAATCTTACAAACATTAAACATGACAAAGGGTTGGGTAGAAGTTGTTTCCTAGGCAAAACCTAGTTCCCTAACTTCTGTCTTTAGTCTATTCTTCTAAGGAGTAACTTTCTTAAAACTTGACATTGAGAAACTGCACTAATATTTCCTGAAATATTGCATCTGACCACGAGTCCTCCTCTCTCCCTTATTATTCACTATAAATTGACACTAGAGAAGTGGGGACTTGGGAGGATCATTTAGTGAAATGCAGTGGTCCAGACTGGTCTTTTTTTTCCCATCTACTCAGTAAATTTTAAACTTTTTTCCCCCTATTTTTTTCCATACCCCTTACCACTCCCTTTCATGGTTCACTAGTATTTCAATCTATCTACTCAATTTATTTTAACATTTGCTCCCACTATTATTTATTTTTAATCCATATTTTTTTAGTCATCTGCAATATTGTAGATAAAAGCAGCATCAGACACAAGGTTTTCACAATCACACACTCACATTGCGAAAGTTATATCATTATACAATCATCTTCAAGCAACATGGCTACTGGACCACAGCTCTACAGTTTCAGGTACTTCCCTCTAGTCTCTCTAATACACCATAAACTAAAAGGGGGATATCTATATAATGCGTAAGAATAACCTCCAAGATAACCTCTGTTTGAAATCTCTCAGCCACTGATACTTTATTTTGTCTCACTTCTCTTTTCCCCTTTTCTGTCGAGAAAATTTTCTCAACCCCTTGATGCTGAGTCCCAGCTCATTCTAGGATTTCTGTCCCATGTTGCCAGGGGGGTCCACACCCCTGGGAGTCATGTCGCATGTAGAGAGGGGAAGGGCAGTGAGTTTGCTTATCATGTTGGCTGAGAGAGGGAGAGGCCACATCTGAGAAACCAAAGAGGTTCTGTGGGGGTGAGTCTTAGGCCTAATTTTAAATCGGTTTAATCTGTCCTTTGTGGGGATAAGTTTCATATGAACAAACCCCAAGATTGAGGGCTTGGCCTATTGATTTGATTATCCCCACTGCTTAGTTCCCACAGATTAGTCTTAATTAAAAATTTAGACATGAGATTTCTAGAGGTTTTCTCACTAGTTTGAGAAGAAAGTTTGGGGGTTGTTTTCTGGATAATGAAAGCAAAAATGTTTGGTTTGGTTTGGTTTTAACATATGTAGATACACCCATGTGCATTCTTGCTGAAGCCGATGATGTCAAATACAGCACATCTGAGTCATCTTTCTTTTTTTTTTTGTCTGTCTTTTTAATTTTTTTTATATTTAATTGTGAAAAATAACATTTATACAAAAAAGAAATAAATTTCAAAACATACCTCAACAATTAGTTGTAGAATAGACTTCAGAGTTTTGTATGGATTACAATTCCACAATTTTAGATTTTTCCTTCTGGCTGCTCCAAGGCAGTGGAGACTAAAAGAAATACCAATATCAGTCACCTTTCTTAAAATATAGATGTTTAATACCAGAATCGCTTCAAGTTTATACTAAAATACAGATATCTCACTCAAGATTCAATTAGTCAGAATTTATGTACATGCTGACATTCATAAGGTTCAAGATATTATCTGTGGGTCCATATAAAAGAAATGGAAACAGTACAACATATTTATTAAGCAGAACTGTAATGATTCCCCATCTGATATAAGTTATAAAAAATTCACTATTTAGTGTGAATGTATTATTAAATGCTTTTGAAAAGGAATTCTATAAACTTATACACTGGCGTAACCAAGTGCGAAGCAAGACTCTGTTGGACTCATTGGATTTTAAAGTTTCCTTACAATTAGAAATCTGTGTGCTTATTGGAAATTACTAAAGATCCATCAGATGCACCAAAATCATTGTTTTTGTATACTTTATGCCAAATTGCATTTCTAGGCTGGGTGTCTCCACCCTACTGTTAGCACTTCTTGATTCTTATTTATAAACTATTTGTCCTCTTTGAAAGGGAAATGGATATAGTCTCCCTGTGGGTGAATTATACACTCCACTGTCCTGCTGTACCTGGGACTGACCATGTGGCTTCTTATGACCAATGAAACCTAAAGTGCTCCTTTATCACCTGTTCCTTACTGAAATACTCATAACTATTATTGAAGTCTCTTGTCTCAAATTTATTCCTTCACAAATCTACATTATTTCGTAAAATGGACACTCAAAATTGGTTGAAACTCATTAAATCATGAATGTCAGATATCTATATGGAGGTAAACTGTTATTTACTGGTGAGACTTTTTTACTGTATCTTTAAAACACATTAAATTTATACTTCTAGCATTAAACTGTTAAACTAAAACATTAAACAATTACATTGTATTTGTTAACATAACAGAGTGTCTAGGAATGCGAAATCTGTTGCCAAGAATGAAATTGTATGCAGCTTCATCTGTTCAGCTCAAGTTAAAGGTCATAAATTTGAAGAAAATGCAATAAATAAAAGGAATATGGAGGTTCTATTTGAAGAAAGTACACAAAAGGGAAAGGCTTTTATAAAAGGTTTCCCTATGACCTTTATCAATCACAAAGTAAAGTAACACCAACACACAAACTTGTTTTCTTTAAGAAATGTCTATGACTTGACCATTTATCATTTCTTTCTGATTCCCTTTCAATTTTTTCTTTAAATAATCTGAATTTTATTATCTCTTAGATGAGTTCGATTGATCAGTACAAATAATTTTTCCCATACACAAGTAATTTATAATCACCAATTGCCAAGACCCTTTATTCCCAGTGCCAAAAAATTCATTTCAAAACCTTTTACATACCAAAATGAATTCATTATGTTTTTATTTGCTGTGTGCCTTTACTCATCAATCTATCGAATTCTCTAATTCTCAATTAGAGATTATCATAATGAAATTATGAGATACACCATGTTGAGGCAATACAATTCCAAATTGAAATAAATGATATTTTCATTAATCTTTGCATCCCTACAATTTCAAAAGTTTCTAGATATTTGTATACATTAAATATATTTCTGGGACCTAACACATGTGAGCATCTCAGGTTGTGAACCTGCTGAACTAGAAGACGTTCATAGGTACAAGTATAAAGGTATAATCATACTTTTCAACTTGTATTTGTAAATAATTAAAAGTAATACAAAGTTACCTGTGATCTAACCATAAAAATTACATTCTCAATAATATTTTAAAGGATTGTCAAATCTCAACCCAAAATGAAGAAAGCTGTATAATGTCTTATTTTAGAAATTTTTACTCAAAAATTCTGTGATCAATTTAGCTATTCTTTTCTTGAATAATGTGTTTGCTATGCATTTTAAAAGCTTATAAATGGGAAAATACTGATTCAAATGGAATTAAAGGTATGAAAGGATTAAGAGCTAGATTGTAAAATCCTTGAGGGGGTCTATTTATTCATATATTTATCCATTTTGTATCCAGGGCACATGTCTAACTAATTTATTTTTAAAGAAAGAAGAGTTTTTGAAAGAAGTCCACTGACCCATTTGTACCATTCCAAAATTTAAAGTTCGATAAAATTCACTGATGTTTTAAAGTTAATTGATAAAAACATTAAGAGAAATTAGTTTTTAGATTTATGTTTGTGTATTTTGTACTTTGCGTTATCTAGGAAGAAGAAATTTCTTAGCAAAAATCAAATATCTGGTAAATAATAGAAAAAGATGTTCAATGGGAGTATTAACTTCTCAATGTTTTTTGAATAATATTCTAAACAAAAGAATCTTGTGTCAAGACATTTTTCACATATATATTCATTTATTTGTTTAGGTTTTATTATGGGTGAAGTTTATTTGTATGATTTATATGTGAATAAATCCACCTTTTTTATGTGTACAGTTCTATGAAGTTTGACAAACAAAATCATGTGAACACCACCACCAACAAAATAGAGAACAATGCCAATATCAAAAAGGACACCCTCAAATCCCCCTTTTAGGGGGATTTAGCTACCACATCTAGCTCCTGGTAAATATTGCTGTATTTTCTAACATTTTAGTTTTGCCTTTTAAAGGATGTCATGTAAGTAGAATTATACAGTACTGTAGATTTTTTACTCTTCCTTCTTTCACTAGTGTGATGCATTTGAGATTCATCCATGATATTGCATCTTCATAGTTCATCCCCTTTTATTGCTGCATAGTTTTCCATTGTACCACAGTTTATCTACTCAGCAATTGGTGAAAACTTTGATGATTTTGAATAAAGCAGCTTTGAATATTCAAGTTTTCTTCAACATAAATATTCATGTGCATGCCTACTAGAGGAGTGTTGAATCATGTGGTAAATATATATATAACTTTACAAAACACTTGGAAACTATTTTCCAAAGAGTTTATATAAATTTGAATTCCCAACAGCAATACATAAGAGCACCAATTGCTCTGCATTTTTGTCAGAAATGGTTGGTTGTGGGTTAATTATTATTTATTGTATTATATATCGTGCATCATTATATTATTGATATTATCATATTATTTATATTATATATTTTATTATTATAGTCCAATAGGTGGATAGTAGTATTATACTGTTTCTAATTTGCATTTCTCCTATGATATTGAAGTTTAACATCTTTTCATGTATGTATTTGCCATCTGAATATCTTCTTTGGTGATGTGTTTACAGGTTAACATTATTTAAATCTTTTGCCACTACTTTTTAAAATCATTGTATTGGTTTTCTTATTTTTGAAATGTGAGACTTCATTATATAATTTCAATTCCAATGCTTTATAAGATATGTATTCTGCAAATATTTTGTTCCATCTATGGCTTGTATTTTCATTTTTAACTGTGTCTTTTGAAGACAGACTTAAAATTTTGATTATGTCCAATTAGTTGCCTTTGTTCTTTAATGATTTTGTTATACTCTCTAAGAAATCTTTGCTTAATTCAAAGTCACAAACATCTTCTGCTCTTTAATATTTTAAAATTTCAAAATATTTTTAAAATATTTTATTTTAAAATCACATATTTCATGTGTGATCCATTTTCATTTACTTTTTGTGTGTGCATATTTAACAATTGCCTCATCATCTGAGGACATATATTAACATATTAATATTACTGTATGGCTTTCTAGCCTTTTTTGGATTTCATATGTTCCAAAAAAGCACATGAATAAATATTATCTAAAAAAACATAATTGACCCTGGGAACACAAAGATGCAGATGGATACTTGTGTGACCCATAGCAATCAGAAACATTTTAAAAGCATTCTCATATATATGTATTATCAATGAGAATATACTAGTTCATCCAAAATCATATGGGTTTAATGCCACAACTGAGGATAGAACCTAAAGCCAAATAATTTTTTTATCAATTCAGTATGTTAATACTGTGAAAGAGGGAAGAACTAAGCAGGAAATGTGTAAAAGAGCTAATTGTGCAGAGAATGAAAAACTAGATGGGGGAAACATGTTTGTGTTAGTTGGATGTTTATGAGACAATATAATGCAAAATTATTCCCTGATTTTGATGTATTAGGGCTGAAATAGGGTAATGATTTATTTTACATATTGCATGCTAGGGCAGGTATAATGTTGAGGTATATTTCAATGGATTGGAATGTCTACTATCTATTTTACCCATTTAGCCAATTGAAAATACAGTGAAAATAACAATTGATCAGAGATTCTGAAATACCTTGTTTTTGTTTGTTTGCTTTTGTTTTTGTTTTTTTGAGCAAATGACAAGCCTCATTTATATCTCAAAGGTCTTTTTGATATGAGAGAAGTGACTATGCTTTAGATGAGATGTACTGTTGCCCAAAGGGCTTGACTTTGATTCATCCAATTTGGGCCAATTTATGATAATTGACGGTCGCAATTTGTCCCCAGGTCAAAGATTATTGACTGAAACAACAATTTCTTTTTAAGTTTTTTAAGAGTTACTAATCATCCAAAGTGGCCAATTAATTCCCAAGTAACAATTTACTCAGCAAGATTTGCTTTGGAGTTATCCAAAGTCTAATTTTGTTACTTCATGACACATTTGTTCAAAAATAGCAGAAAAAGAAAAAAATCCATTGTTTAAGCATTTCAGGAGCATTTGTCAGGGCCTTGGTAGTTATAAATTATATGATGTTACACATTTTATTGAAATATGATTATATTTTTATATTGTTATAATATGTACTAATATTTAGGTATATTAAATTTCTGCAATAATGACATGTTTAGGTTGGTTCATTTAAATTCTATTATTTGAAAATATATATTGGATACAGAATTAATTCCAGGTTCTATGCTATTTGTTCTGATAAAAAATGAAATAAGTTTCTATCTTTTCCTTAAGGAATTTTCAATGTAAGGAAGGATTCCTATGTGGGTAAGCAAAATCATTTATTCTAATACTTGTAGCCATTGAAATTTCATTGTATAGATCTGCTCACCTTTGGATTTAAATGAATATTAGATTGATGAAGAAATGCTATTGACTAAGGGAATTACGAATCCACTATCTCAGACTCAAGAATTTGTCCTTTAGCAAACAACAAATCATTTGATTATCTTGCAACATTTTTATGTAGTCACTATTATTTTACTTGTATTAGAATTTGTTTTGTTTTTCTTTGTTGTTGTTTGTTTTAATTATAGCCTCATTCGAATATACCTTAAAAATAGTCAAGAACTAAGACTTTAGAATGGATGAAAGAATGGCCATGCGGTTTTTAATAATGATCATGATAGAAATGAAAAAATTATCACCATGATCATTTTTTGAACATTTGCATCACTCCAGAAAAAGAACTAAAAAGTAAAAAGTAGCCTGCCCATGCAAAAAAAAAGTAAAAAGTAAAAACTCATACATACCATACCCTTACCCTCCCTCTTATTGATCACTAGTATTTCCAGCTACCCAATTAATTTTACCCTTTGCTCCCTCCTATTATTTATTTATTATCCATATTTTATTTTATTTTACTCATCAGTCCATACCCTGGATAAAAGGAGCATTCTACACAAGGTTGCCTTAGTCACACAGTCACATTGTAGTCACATTGTAGATACTAAGTAGTTGTACAATAGTCTCCAAGAATTAAGGCTACTGGAACACAGCTCAACAATTTCAGGTGCTTCCCTCCAGCCACGCAATACATCATAAACTACAAAGGGATATCTATATAATGCATGAGAATAACCTCCGGGATAACCCCTCAACTCTGTTTTTAATCTATCAGCCACTGAAACTTTATTTTGTCACATTTTTCTTTTCCCTTTGTGTCCAAGAAAATTTTTTCAATCCCATGATGCCAGGTCCTGGCTCATCCCAGGAGTTCTGTCCCACATTACCAGGGAGATTTATACCCCTGGGAGTCATGTCCCATGTTGGGGGAGCAATGAGTTCACCTGTTGAGTTGGCTTAGAGAGAGAGGCCACATCTGAACAACACAAGAGATTCTCTGGGGGTAATTCCTGGGCTTAATTTTAAGTACCTATCCTTTGCAGGAATAAGCTTCATAGGGGCAAACCCCAAGATTAAGGGCTCGGCCTATTGATTTGATTGTCCCCACTGCTTTGGAGAATATCAGAAATACTCCAAATGGGGAAGTTGAATATTTCTTTCTTTCTCTCCGGTCCCCCAAGGGGATTTTTTTTTAATTAATTTTTTCATTTTTTTTTAAATATCAAGAAACACCAAACAAATGCAAACATTCTTAACTTTTGATCATTCCGTTCTACATATATAATCAGTAATTCACAATATCATCACATAGTTGCATATTCATCATCATGATCATTTCTTGGAACATTTGCATCTATTCAGAAAAAGAAAAAAAGAAGAAAACAGAAAAATATTAATACATACCATACCCCTTACCCCCCCTTTCATTGATCACTAGCATTTCAATCTAAATTTATTTTAACACTTGTTCCCTCTATTATTTATTTTTATTACATATGTTTTACCTGTCTATTGATAAGGTAGATAAAAGGAGCATCAGGCACAAGGTTTTTACAATCACACATTCACATTTTGAAAGCTATATCATTATACAATTATCTTCAAGAAACATGGCTACTGGGACACAGCTCTATATTTTCAGGCAGTTCCCTCCAGCCTCTCCGTTACATCTTGACTAACAAGGTATCTAATGCATAAGAATAACCTCCAGGATAACCTCTGGACTCTGTTTGGAATCTCTCAGCCATTGACACTTATTTTGTCTCTCTTCCCCCTTTTGGTCGAGAAGGTTTTCTCAATCTTAACTGAAATTCTCCAAGTTCACTCTTTAATGTTAGTTCCTATTAGTGAGACCATCACTTGTCAATCTTAAATAATGCTGCTGTAAACATTGGTGCACAGGTGTCCATTTGTGCCCTTGCCCTCAGGTACTCTGAATAAATGCCTAGTAATGTTATTCCTGGATCATATAGGAATGCTATACTTAGCTTCCTGAGGAACTGCCAAACTCTGCCTTCCAGAACGGTTGTATCATTTTATATTCCCACCAACAGTGGATAAGTGTGCCTTTTTCTCCACATTCTCTCCAGCACTTACTGTTCTCTGTTTTGTTTTTCATAATAACAATTCTAATGAGTGTCAGTTGACATTTCATTGTGGTTTTAATTTACATTTCCCTAATAGCAAGTGAAGTTGAGCATCTTTTAGCCATTGGTATTTCCATTTCTGAGGAGTGTTTATTAATGTCTTTTGCCCATTTTTTAATTGGGTTGTTTGTCTTTTTGTTGTTGCATTGAAGAATCTCTTTATATAATCTGGATACAAACCCTTATCTGATACATATTTATATATCCAAATATTGCCTCCCATTGTGTAGGCTGCCTTTTTACTTTCTTGACAGTGTTCTTTGATACCCAGAAGTGTTTAATTTTGAGGAGATCCCATTCATTTCTTTTTTCAATGCTTTGGGTATAAGGCCTAGGAAACCACCTTCTATTACAAGATTTGGAAGATATTTCCCTATATTTCCTTCTAAAAGTTTTATGGTATTAGCTCTAATGTTTAGGTCTTTGATCCATTTTGAGTTAATTTTTGTATAAGGTGTGAGATATGAATTCTTTTTCATTCTTTTGCATGTGGATATCCAGTTCTCTAAGCACCATTTATTGAAGAGGCTGTTCTGTCCCAGGTGGGTTGACTTAAATGCCTTAACAAAGATCAACTGTCCATAGATGAGAATATCTGGATATTCAATTCCATTTGTCAGTATGTATATTTTTACCAGTAACATGCTGTTTTGACCATTGTAGCTTTGTAATTTGTTTAAAGTCAGGTAGCGTGATACCTCCTGCTTCATTTTTCTTTCTCAAGATACTTTTAGCTATTCTGGGCATCCTACCCTTCCAAATAAATTTAGTTTTTTTTTTTCTGGTTCTGAAAATTAAGTTTTTGAGATTTTAATTGGTATTGCATTGAATCTATAAATTATTTAGCATATAATTGACATCTTAAATGTATTTAGTCTTCAAATACATGAACACAGTATGCCCTTCCATTTATTTAGACCTATTAGCAATTTCTTGTAGTTTTCTGTATATTGGTCTTTGTATCTTTGGTTCAATTTATTCCTAAATATTTTCTTTCTTTTGGTTGCTGTTGTAAATGGAATTTTTTTTTCTTTATCTACTCCTCATATTGCTCATTTTAAGTGTGCAGAAGCACTACTGATTTGGGTGTGTTGATCTTGTACCCTGCCATTTTGCTATACTCATGTATTAACTCAACTAGCTTTGCTGTATGTTTTTCAGGATTTTTGACATACAGTAGCATATCATCTGCAAACAGTGAGAATTTCATTCCTTCCTTTCGAATTTAGATGCCTTTTGCTTGTTATTCTTGTCTAATTGCTCTGGCTAGAGCTTCCAGAACAATGTTGAATTTCAGTGGTGACAGTGGTCATCCTTGTCATTTTCCTGGTCTTAGAGGGAAAGTTCTCAATCTTTCCCCATTCGAGGATGATGTTTCTTATGTACCCCCAGCCCTTCTCCCTTAATCATACACACGTTCAGTTTCACTCAATGAACTTATATCATTGTGCTACAATCAGGTAATATTGTGCTATCTATTTCTAAATTTTTATAGTCAGTCCAGATGGACAATCTATATTCATTCAGCACCAATGGCCCAATCTCTACCCTATTTCTATCTCCTGATAACCTGTGCTTTTAACTGAAATTCTCCAAGTTTATTCATTAATGTTAGTTCTATATTAGTGAGACGATACAATAAAACCTGACAGACAGTAAAAATCTATCAAGCTTTGGGTGTTTTATATATTTCTTTTATCATGTTGAGTAAGTTCCCTTCTATTCCTATCCTTTGAAGTGTTTTCATCAAGAAAGGATTTGATTTGAATTTTGTCAAATACCCTTTCTGCATCAATCAGGATGATCATATGGTTTCTGATTTGATTTTTTTGATATGGTGTAATACATTAATTGACTTTCTTATGTTGACCCATCCTTGCATATCTGGAATAAATCCCACTTGGTCATGGTGTATAATTCTTTCAGTGTGCTGTTGGATTCAATTTGCAAGTGCTTGGTTGAGGATTTTTGCATTTTTGTTCGTTAGAGAAATTGATCTGTGATTTTCTTTTCTTGTAGTATCTTTGTCTGGTTTTGGTTTTAGGGTGATGTTGGCTTCATAGAGTTATGTAGCTTTCCCTCCTCTTCAATTTTTTGAAGTTCGAGCAGTATTGGTCCTAATTTTTTCTTGAATGCTTGGTAAAATTCACATGTGAAGCTATCTGTTGCTGAACTTTTCTTTTTTGGGAGCTTCTTGGTGACTGATTCAATCTCTTTACTTGTGATTAGTTTGTTGAGGTCATCTATTTCTTCTTAAGTCAGTGTTGGTTGTTCATGCATCTCTAGGAAGTTGTTCACTTCATTTACATTGTCTAGTTTGTTAGCATGTAGTTGTTTATAGTATCCTCTCATTACCTCCTTTATTTCTGTGGGGTCAGTGGTATGTCTCCTCTTGCATTTCTGATTTTATTTATTTGCATCCCTCTCTTCATTTTTTGTCAACCCAGATAAGGGTACATCAATTTTATTGATTTTCTCACTTATTTTAAAGTTCTCAATTTTATTTATTCCTGCTCTAATTTTCTTTAGTTCTTTCCTTTTGTTTGCTTTGGGGTTAATTTGCTCTTCTTTCTCTAGTTCTTCCAAGTGAACCTTGATTTTTGCCCTTTTTTTCTTTTTTAGTATAGGCATTTAAGGCAATAAATCTCCCTCTTAGCACTGCCCTTGCTGCATCCCATAAATTTTGATATGTTGTGTTTTCATTTTTGTTTGCCTTGAGTAATTTACTGATTTGTCTTTTAATTTCTTCCTTTACCTACTGCTTGTTTAAGAGTGTGTTGTTTACCCTCCATAAATTTGTGAATTTTCTGGCCCTCTGCCTATTATTGATTTCCAACTTCATTCCAATATGATCATAGAAAGTGTTTTGTATGATTTAATCTTTTAACATTTATTGAGACTTGCTTTGTGACCCAGCATATGGTCTATTCTAAGGGTTGATCCATGAGCACTTGAGAGAAATATGTATCTTGCTGTTGTGGGGTGTAATGTACTGCAAATGTCTGTTAAGTCTAGTTTATTCATTGTATTATTCAAATTCTCTGTTTCTTTATTGATCCTCTGTCTAAATGTTCTATCCATTGATGAGAGTAAGGGATTGAAGTCTCCAACTATTATGGTAGAGATGGCTATTTCTCCCTTCAGTGTTGTCAGTATTTGCTTCATGTACTTTGGAGCA
>PVIY010001796.1:0-96307 GCA_004026745.1 Myrmecophaga tridactyla | reverse complement strand
CTCTGGCTCAGTGCATAAATATTTATGATCATTATGTTTTCTTGTTTAATTATTCATTTTATTAATATATAGAGTCCTTCTTTGTCTCTTTCATCTTATATTTGAAGTCTAATTTGTAGGATATTAATATGGCTACCTACTCCTGCTCTTTTCCAATTCTTGTTTTCCCAACCTTGCACTTTCAGCTTATTTTTGTCCTTGGACTAAAATGAAACTCCTGTAGGCAGCATATAGCTGGGTATTGTCTCTTAATTCATTCTAAAGTCTTTGTCTTTTGATTGGGGAGTTAATCTCTTAACATTTAATTTTATTACTGTAAAGGCCATACTTTCTTCTACCATTTTGTCTTTTGGATTTTATATATCATTTCTGATGTTTTTTTCTCTTTTTACCTTTAGTAATAGTCTTCGTCTCTACACTCTTCTCCAGACCTCTCTCTCCTGCTTTTTTCTATTTGCCTGTGGTGCATCCTTTGGTACTTTTTGCAGAGCCAGTCTCTAAGTCACAAATTTTCTCAGTGATTGTCTGAAAATATTTTAATCTCTCCGCTCATTATTGAAGGACATTTTTTGCTGGGTATAGAATTATTGGTTGACAGTTTTTCTTTTTTAGAATCTTAAATATATCATACCACTGCCTTCTTGCCTCCATGGTTTCTCCTGAGAAATCCACACATTATTTGCTTCCTTTGTATGTGATGGATTGTTTTTTCTCTTGCTGCTTTCAAAATTCTCTCTTTCTCTTTGACATCTGACAATCTGATTAGTAAGTGTCTTGGAACATGCCTGGATCTTTTCTTTTTGGGGTACACTGCACTTTTTGGAATGATTATTTCTCCATTAGCCTTTCTCCTCCTTTTCCCTTCTCTTCTCTTTCTGGGATGCCCACAACATGTATATTTATGCACTTCATGTTATCATTCAGTTCCCTGAGACCCTGCAAATATTTTTCCATTCTTTTCCCTATATTTTCTTTTATGTGTTGGATTTCAGATGCCCAGTCCTCAAGCTCACTATTACTTTCTTCTGCCTGTTCGAACCTATAATTGCATGTTTCCATTTTTTTTAACTCTTATATTGTGCCTTTCATTCCCATAAGTTCTATGATTTGTTTTCTCAAACTTTTGAGTTCTTTTTGTTCATGCAATGTCTTCTTTATATCTTCTTCAACCCTTTGATTTAATTTTTTTGAAAGTTTCCTTATCTGTTTGAATATCCTGAACTAGATGCTTCAACTCCTGCATCTCATTTGAACTGTTGGTGTGTTACTTTGGGCCATATCTTTGATTTTCCTCATATGGCTCATTATTTTTTGCTGGCATCTAGGCATTTGATTTCCTTAATTAGTTTATTCTGGAGGTTGTTTTCACCCTTTTATCTATGACTTTCTTGCTGGATAGCTCTGCTCTTTATCTGTTCTTTGACATTCAGTTCAGCTTGTTTTAGACCTCTAGAATAGGTTCTGTTTAACTGATCAGAATTTTTCAGTTCCTGTTTTTCTGTCTCTTGCCCTGTCTATATGGGGTCTTTTTTTTGAGCAAGGTCTCCTCAGATATTATGGACCCTAGTCAGATATTCCCAGGCCAGACAGGTCCATATCTCAGAAGGAAAGTGTCACCAGCATCATTTTCCCTTTAGGTGAAACCCAGCAGATTGTCAGATTTGCTTGTGAAGCCTCTAGACTCCACATTTTCCCTATCTTTCCCCATATGTGGGGCTTGTCTTCCCATGGTTTCCCACCAGCATAAAGTGATGTGGTACCTTTAATTTTAGCAGACTTTCCAGGTCTACGTAGGTCTCAGCCATTCCACCTACTCCACAGTGGTGTGAGCTGTGTGTCTTTTCACCGTTACAGCCCTGGAAGTTGTTCTGTACTGTTTCTGGAAATCTACTAGCTGCTCTGGAGGATGAAGTAAATTCCATACCTTACTAAACCAGCATTTTGCTTATTGGCCTTTATAAAGTCTTGTAATAGTTGTGGTGAATGTTTGGGTAGGATTAAAAAATGGAAGGAGTGCAATAAGAGGACACATTTTAAAGGCTGGAATGTCTGGAAAAATAGCTAGTTGTCTACTCTTTTCAGAGATGTTACAGTGATTTTTTTTTTATGAAAAATGTTGAACCAGTTGTTTCTTTTTTATGCAATTTCATTTAGATATATTCACATACCACATAACCATCCACAGTGTATGGTCAATGATTCACATTAGTGTCCTATAGTTGGGTATTCATCATTGCAATAAATTGTTTGAACATTCTCACTACTACAAAAAAAGTATATGAATAAAAATAAAAATGAAAAAGAACACTCAAAAAGAACACCAATACACCTTAACCCCCCTAATATTTATTTATTTTTAGTCCTTATTTTTTACTCAACTGTCCATACACTGGATAAAGTGTCAACACCAAGGTTTTCACAAACATACATTTTCATACTAAAAACTATATCATTATACAATTGTCTTGAAGAATACAGGCTACTGAATTATGGTTCAAAATTTTCAGGTATTTCCTTCTGGATACACTAAAAAAAATAAAAAGGGATATTTATATAATGAATGCATAAGAATAATCTCCTGAATGACTTCTCAGCTCTGAAGTTTCTTAGTCACTGAAACTTTATTTTATTTCATTTCTCCTCCCCTATTTGGTCAAGAAATCTTCTTCAATCTCACAATGCCAGATCCAGGCACATCCCTGGAGTTATGTTCCACATTGCCAGGGAGATTTACACCCCTGAGAGTCATGTCCTATGCAGGGTGTAGGGCAGTGAGTTTACCTACTCAACTGGCTTCAAGAAATAGGTCACATAAGAGCAAAGCCTGCTGTTTCTTGAGTACTATAGTCCCTTCCTTTCCTTCTTGGATCCTGAAAAAGGGACTCAAACAGTGACGTCCTATGGAGTTCATAACCCTCCATCTAGAAAAATTATGCTCTTAAATCCACTTTACTATGCATCTTTCCTTTTAAAACCCAAGAGAAAGCCACCAAAAGGAGCCAGAAGTTGAAAGGTAGCAGGAAACCAGAAGAGAAAGGATAAGACATTGCCATGTGACAGGAAACCCAAGCAGCCTAAGTGTTACTGACTAGCCAAAATTATACTGAACCAGGAAGGAAGAAGCCTTCTAGCCTCTGAAACCATGAACCAGTAAATTCCTTTTGCAAAGCTAATCCATTGTATGGTATTAGTTTTAACAGCTTGCGAACTAAGAACTTGTTCTAGCATCTTAAATTCTGAAGTATTTATAGATAGGTCAAGTGATTTTGCATTCAAATATCTAGTGTATTTATATATGGTTTTTCCCCCAAGTTTTGGTGTTATATTTGAATTATTTCTCAAATTTAAGCATAGATTATTTTATTGTGAGTAGAAGTTTGGTTCAAGATAATTTTTTTTCTTTTGTAATTATCTTTTAAAACTGAAAAATCAATGATTTTTCATTTGTTTTAATAGATTTATTTCACATGATTTTGAACAAATGTCACCAGGTTTTATCATTATCCACACTTTTTGCATTAAAATATTCTCTTCAAAACTAGCATTCATTCACTGTAGATTATGGAAATTTAGCTATGAATCTATTTCCTAAAACTTAATTTTTACATTTATATAATGAATTTAATTTCCTGAAGTACAATCAAATGCCAGTTTTTATTCAATGTGCATAGCTGAAGTAAAAACATCTATTAAGAAGTGTATTTTGATATTCTTGAAGGAGGCATTAAAGAGCAGTTATTCACAGCAGGCTTATCTGCAAACACTATTGGGAAGAAGTCTTAAAAATGAATAAGTATTGAAGATAGCTTTTCTTTAATAGCAAGAGTTGAAAATTCATTTATGCTATAAGAATGAGAAATGAAAACTAGAATTTTTAGTTAAATAGTATGATGCTAATGACTCTAAATTTACCCCACTGTGACAGAAGTAAAATGAAGTGCTTTTTCTTTTTTTTTTTTAAGTAACTAAGACTACGCAAAACCAAGATATATCTTCAATAAAAGTATGAATCAGAAACCAGCTGGAAGTTTAAGTTATTATGACAGTTTAGATTTGCTAACATTAAAATTTCCATGTGAGCGAATATTGTTTTTTTTCTACTGAGAAATTGATATGTAAAGTATGCCTTTTCATTGTTTTTAATCACCTATTTTTTTTTCTGATGTAGTAAATCCTATGTCTTTGAAATCACTCTTACTTTGCTCATCTCCCTGAGTAGGTTTTTCTATTTGCAGACTGTTGACTCCCTCATCTCTATCCCTGCTGAGATCAATCTTAAGCAAGAGGGTTTAAACTTACTTTTATCTGGAAATATTTACTTATATATCCACTAGAAAGCTTAGAGTATAAAATAAAAGTTTAGGGGCCTGGGGGAAGAGAGAATCTTAGCCAAAAGTTGGTCAACTAACATTTTGTTCTGATTCATAAGTCGTGACAAAGCATCTCTGTTAGTCACTTATGAAACAAAGAGTGGATATTTGGAGGACTGTGTCTATCCTTGTCAAATGCAGCGAAGATAGGCATCTTTGAGTCTTCTTTAAATCATATGGGGAAGGGAGGTTCTTTACATTTAACATTTTCCTGGAACACAAAGTGTGAGATTTCTTAACATTGAATGTTTTCCAGGGTCATAGGGCTCTGCCAGATGTCAGCATTGTCAAAGTTCTACATAAGAGGAAATTCTAAACTATATCTGTTGCTCACATTCACTTTATTTAAATGAAAGAAGAGTAAATATATTTATCTACCTTGCAGATTTAAAAATGATTATATTTAAAAATGTCAGGGATACAGCATTAGAATTGGACATCAGGAAAGGATTGTTTAATGTCCTGATTCCCATTATGGACAAATATTTTATCTACGCAGTTAATGCAGATATCTGGCTAACAAATCTCAGATAATTTACTTGTAAAAATTTATGCTTCCATCAGCAGAGTATGAGAATATCTGTTTTACCTAATTCTTGCCAACCACATCGAGATTCATAAATTTTCATATATTTTGAAAAGCAACAAAAAATATAATGAAGGGATAAAAATTGAGCTGTATTGCTGATTTGTTTCATTTTTTGAACTTGAAAATCCTTGTGCCCTGTTTAACCTTTTCTGAATAAGTACATGCACATTCCATTTTTTCTACTTGAGGTTTGGTTATCTTCCAACTGATTTTCACGAGATCTTCTTGTACATAATAATCTTTTGTCTTATTTGAGAGAAATAGTTTCTTGTTTCATCATTTTTCCCAATTTTCTTTAAGATTTTTAATTATGCACAGTGATGATTAAATCCACAAGACTCAGAATTGGTCTGACTGAGCTGTTTTCTGAAGTACTGAATACTATCGATAGCTCCGCTCCAAAGCACGGACATATGGTTCACAGTGTCAGGAAGAGTACTCTGACCTTGATCTCTGTGAGTCTGAAAGAGAAAACGCATCTGACACAGCCCTTACTGAGGGAAGACAATTGGAACTCTTAACTTCACCTGTTCCAACACCTCCCTGTGAGGCATCCCATGGTTGTGATGCATATCCTTCCAATAGTTCTGTTGCAATATTATGTCATTTGGTGCAACCAACTGGATTTGTAAGCATTGCTGTTTGGGGTCCTGGGAGTTTTCATTAAAAATCGAATCCAGTACAACTGCCACCATTAGTGCAGAATAAAAAAATTTGAATTTTTATATGTCAGATTTATTTAAATCTGTTTGTAATTTCTTTCCTGGTCCTAAATCTCATAAAATTTAAAGAACAACTTCTTGCTGCTAATCCCTTACCTTTAAGTTATTGATTGTATCTAAGGATTTTAAACATGTTGCCTATTTTCAATTGGTCAGTGGTGAGATAATAGTGTCTTTTTAAAAACAATTTATTTGACCTAGGGTTCTTCAATTATATTGAGCAGAATTACAAAAATAAGCCTTTGGGTAGCTAAAATTCAGATATTAAGAGAGAGATATTTGCAAATGAACCTTATTTCTTATCATATCACATACTGTGATGTCTGAAAAGCATTCAATAGTGGGAAAGGTTTTCCTAAGTATGCAGCAGCAATAGAGTAGAATACGGAGCATTTAAACAATAATAAAGTGACAATGATGATGATAGCTATTTTGTAATGAGAGCTCACTTTGTTCTGAACCTTGTACATGCATCATCTAAATACTCCCAATTAAGAGAAGACAGGGAGAGAGCTATACCTATTCACTGTTGGTAAGAAAGAGGAATGGTACAGCCCCTCTGGAGGGCAGTGTGGTGGTTCCTTAGTGTAAGGTTGCTATATGATCCTGTAACCCCATTATTAGGTATATACCTGGAAGAACTGAAAGCAGGAACACAAATAGATATTTGCACACTGGTGTTTGTGATGGCATTATTCACAATTTGCAATGGTTGGAGGTGTCCTAAGGGTGCATTGATTTATGAACGGAAGGGTGAATACATGTGAAGGAATATTGAGCAGCTGCATGAAGGAATGAAGTTGTGTGGCATGCAACTAGTTGAATAATCCTTGGGGACATTATGTCGCATGAAATAAGTCAGAAAAAAGGGACAAACATCATATGGTCTCACTGACATAAGTTAACTAGGATGAGCAAACTCTGAGAATTGAATTTGAGAGCATAGGTGTTTTTTCAGAGGATAGAAAGTGGGCAGAGATTTGGAAATCAATGATTGAAGAGCAGGTAATGTACAATAAGGTTCATGTAAAGGTACCTAGGTTGTAAGGTCTTTAGAGCAGTCACATTTATTCCTGAATTTTGACTATTATTTCTAAACTCTGAGATGCTGAGCTCTTTCTGTATAACCTGGTAGTCCCCTGGAACTTTGGTTATCTGTGTAACACCTGAGGCTCAGAGTTAGAGCTTTGCAGATCTGAAAATCAACATTTCTCTGTACAACAACTGTTAAGAATCTGAGAAAGAGATCAGACTTCAACCAAAGATAGGAATGAAATGGATCTGGTTAGAACTAAGATAATTCAGAATACAGAGTAAATGATGTTATTGTCTGTATTTTAAAGCTTCAACTTCTGCATGGGGCCAAAGGAAGAGATGTTTATTTTGTCCAAAATTTAAACTTTCTATATCTAGTTTAACCTGTCTGGTCAGTTCATCTAAATAATCTAATTACATGGAATCTAGAATAGGGAATGAGGTCTTCTTATTGTTTACAGGTTAAGGTAATAGCCTGATACATTCCAGAATATTTGAGGCACAAAATAAGGAATTATTGGTAAATTACCTTGAGGGACTGGGAAAAATGTGTAATTATTAATCTTCCCCACATGAAGAATTCATGTTATTCTCTCAAGCATTAAGGACCCCAGTTTAATAAATCAAGCCCCCAATCTTGAAGCCTGTCCTTGTGAAAGTTATGTCTACAATGGCAAAGTTAAGCCTACTTAAAATCATGCCTACAAGTCACCCCAGAGAATCCCTTTTGCTGCTCAGCTGTGATATCTCTCTCTAAGCCAACCTTGCAAATAGATTCGCTACCCTCCCCCCACGTGGGAATGACTCCTGGGGTGTGAGTGCCCCTGGCATCATGGGAAATGATGCCCAGGGATGAGTGTTGCCTTAGCATCATGGGATTGATAATGCCTCCTTGACCAAAAGGGGGAAATGGAATGGAACAAAATAAAGTTTCAACGGCTAAGAGATTTCAGAGTCAAAAGGACATTCTGGAGGTTACACTTATGCAAGCTTCAACCAGATGTTGCAAACTGCCGCAGTATGCCAAGCCCCAACCAACAGTATTCCTGAAAACCCTAAAGAACACCCAGGCTCTATCCAAAAGTGTATAAATGCTTTACTTAAGGAGTTTTGGTTTTCAGAAACTAAAGGCCTCCAGATTGTTCCTATTCCAAATAAACCTTTGAAACCCAGAGATACCAGTCTCTTTAGGAACATCAATCAGCTTCATACCTCAACCCCATAAGGCCAATATCCCTTTAAAGCAGGAAGAAGTTACAGTGTTCATTGCTCAGATATCCCTGAAGTTTGAGAGGATGATTACATGAGAAGGAAGAGGAAGAATGGAGAAATTCAGATTTAACAAATGATTATGACTATTTTACTCATTATATAGATATATATTTTTAATTTTTGGCATATTAGAATTGCTAGAAGGGAGTATAAGAAATCGTTGGCCTGTAATCCAGTAGCTCCAATCTCTGATAATGATTTTATAGCTATATAGCAAACAAACAAACAAACAAAAAGTTGGTTTCCTGTGGTTGTATGGATCTACTTTTGGATGTTTTATTCTGTTTCACTGATCTACATTTCTATCTCTGACAATACTACACTGTCTTAGCTTACTGACCTTTATTGTATGTCTTTAAATTGTGTATAATGCAATGGGTCAATAAGGCAGGGAGGGGCAAGGGTACTGGTTATGGATGTTTTGGGTTTTCCATTTTCTTTTTATTTTTTTTCTTGAGTAATGCAAATGTTCTAAGATTGATCATGGTGATGAATGCACGACTATGTGACATACTGTGAACCACTGGTGATATAATTTGTATGGATTATATCATGCATGAATATATCTCAATAAAATTATAGTAAAAATACTCCCAGCTAAATTATGACATATTGTATGAAAACATTTGGTTTAAAGAAGCAAAATAGCAGACATATTTTTACTCAGATACAAAAGAGGAGAACACCAGTTCATATATAAATTACCTAGTTTCATAGACTACACTTTTAATTATTCTTTATTCAATAAAACTGTATAAGGCTTACTATGTTCCAGGTATTTTTCTAATATCCTCACAGTTATTAACTCACTGGAATTTCATAATGATTCAATGAAATAGGTGGTTTCATTTTCCCCATTATATAGACAAAGAAATTTCATTCTGTTAGAAAATGGAGGTGCTGATATTCAAATCCAGACAATCAGCACCAACTCCAATCTCCTAATCATTAAGCTATGGTGCCTCCCTCTAAGTTGTAAGGGACCACTAAGTGATAAGCACTTTATTGAGTGTTCACTGCATACTAGGCACAGTGCAAAAAGCTTTCATGTCATCTGTAGAGAATGACAAAAAAACCTCTTTATTGGAGGGTTTTATGGGAGGGCACAGAAATAAAATTATATTTAATAAACACTAAATAGTATGTTTCTTAGTTATTCCATACTACCTCTTTTCTTCTAGTGATTTGATATACTGAAGGAGAATGAAATCCATAAGCATAATAATTATAATTAATTATAATACAGTCAAGAATGTAATAAGTGCTCTAAGACGAATATAGACAACAGAGAGGAAACTGCTTAATTCAACTTGGGCGAAGGATAAGGAGCAGAAATGCTCCATAGGCACCCTTAGGCTGGCACCTGAAGGAGAATCAAGAGTTTTGATTGCATTCTAGGCAAAGGAGTAGCATGATCAAAGTCACAGAGCCCAGAAATTGCAGAGAAGATCGAGCAATCTATGGCAGTTGAAATGTGTACAATTAAGTGTTTATGTGTGAAGAAAAGAAGGACTAAGGAGTAATAATAAGTTAAAGCTCAGGAACAAATGTTTTTTAGTTGATTCCACTACATCATACTTGTTAGGTGTTTTAAATAATCTACCCAAGTTATTCTGAAAACTATCAAATAGATGTCATGTTCTCCAATGTACAGATGTGGAAACTGCAATGGAGAGAAGGCACACACCATGCATAACATAACACAATTTTTCAATCACAGATATAGTTTCAAAGCTAAGTCCATTTGCCACCAAAACCCCATACACTTTTGCTACACAATGGTGTCCATCTGATTATTCAAGCCAGGAAAGGTTTCAACTTCTGTGAACAATGTAAAATTATGGAGAAAAGTGAAAAAACAAAAAAACATAGGATAGGTTAATGCACCAGCTTATTTCTCATTTAATTGTTAAGAAAGTAAATAAATTCATTCAAAATTTTCATTAGGATGATCAAGCACATTAGATACCTTTTCAAAAATCATTGAAAAATAAATTCATATCATGACTTATATGTAGAAATATTGCCTTCCAACATAAACCCAATGGTGGTCAGTGCCAGTTTTGATGCCAAAAACTTTGCATATAAGGATAAAAGCATTGCTCTGAAGTGTACATCTTTAAGTTGTGGAAATAATTAAATTTTATATTTAATTGGTCTAATCAACAAATTAGCATTTTAGATTCTCCATTCAATTTTTGGCATATATTTTATGATGCATATTTAATGCCATATCAGATCTGTAAATAAAATAAAATTTAACTTATTTCTTGGACTTTAAGACTTATCTTCCCTAAAATAATATTAGGGATTAAATATTATCAGAATTAAAGCTTTATGTTTGTGATCACATAGGTATATTTCAAAATATAAACAAGGTAATATGAAGGTGTTGTTTCTTTCAATAACTATTTTTTTCTATCTAAAGCAAGAAAAATAATGAATATCTTGTTGGGTTGACCCTGGATCTCTTCCTCTTCCATTTGCATTTAATTTTTCCTTTCGGGAGGTCACCACTCATCTCGTAGTCATCATGATATTGGGTGGGGCTCACCCCATCGTTTAGAATCCTTAGGTGGGCGCATAACCTAGACTTGCTCAGAGCCTCAGTTCTACCTTCTGGGGGATGCAAATTACTTTATTTTCTCCAGCGTGTTTTTCCAGACACTTTCGTACTAACTGTTGTCCAGGTGAGATGTGGATGGTGACACAACCATGGAACCGTCAACATAATGACTGCTTGCAAAGAGATTATTAGAAAATTAAGCCAACATAGAGAAGGTTAGTGGCCAGAGGAAGAGAGCACTTGCATCTTATTCCCATGGTTTGAGGCACTGGGTCTTCCCACATCTGGAATTTTTCATGCATATAAGTGAATAAATGCCTTTTTCTTCTCTCCTCTTTCCCTCTCTCCCTCCCTCCTTCATTATTTCCTTCCTTCCTTCCTTCTTTCCTTCCTTCCTTATAATTTAAGATGAGATTTCTGTCAATATCAAAAGAGTTCTTAATAAAAAAAGCAACATTCAAAAACGTAGATAGAGTTCTGTTTTGCTAACATATGGAAAAGACATGAATGGAATAGGGTTATGGCACTTCTGGGATCTTACTGTAGGGCACAGCTCTCAGATGACTCAGCTTTAAAAGGCTTCTGACTCCATATGTATTCACTCAAATAACAAATTCTCAGAAAAGGATTTGAATAACGTATCTTGAGACATGTGGATCCTATCGCCTGATTGCAAGGAAGGAAGGAAAGAAGAACGCAAGGCAGGCAGGCAGGCAGGCAGGAAGGAAGGAAGGAAGAGAGGGAGTGAAGGGAAACAAGACAAAAATAATAATAAAAGCTAGCAGATAAAAGAGACAGGAAGATCATCAGGTTTGAATGTAAATTAAGTGTAAAGAAATAAAAGGGGAGTTTCTTATATGAATAAGAAAACAACAAAGCAGATCTGTAAAAGTACTGTACTGATTTAAAAGGATGTATGCCCCCTAGAGAAGCCATGTTTTAATCAAAATCCCATTTCATAAAGGTAGAATAATCCCTATTCAATACTGTATGTTTGAAACTGTAATCAGATCATCTCCCTGAATGATGTGATTTAGTCAAGAGTGGTTGTTAAGCTGGATTAGGTGACGACATGTCTCCACCCATTTCAGTGGGTCTTGATTGGTTTATTGGAATCCTATACAAGAGGAAATGTTTTGCAGAATGGGAGATTCAGAGAGAGCAGCATCACAAATCGGAGAGTCCACGAGCCAGCGACCTTTGGAGATGAAGAAGGGAAACGCCTCCCAGGGAGCTTCATGAAACCAGAAGCCAGGAGAGAAAGCTAGCAGATGACACTGTGTTTACCATGTGCCCTTCCATTTGAGAGAGAAACCCTGAACTTCATTGACCTTCTTGAACCAAGGTATCTTTCCTTGGATGCTTAGATTGGAATTTCTATAGACTTGGTTTAATTGGGACATTTTCTCAGCCTTAGAACTATAAATTAGAAACTTATTAAATTCCCCTTTTCAAAAGTCATTCCATTTCTGGTATATTGCATTCTGGCAGCTAGCAAACTAGAACAAGTACTAAGTGAAATATCAGAATTTTCATTCAAAAAGTGAAATTAAAATAGTAATAAAGTCACTGCTTTAAAATTAGGGAAAATATATGTGAAGAAATTATCCATAATATACATAAAGAGATAAACAAATGAGAAATATGATGTTAAGAGGATAGAAGAATGAGGAGTATAGAATGAGAGTGCATAGAATATATCTATATGGAGTTCTAGAAGTCTATGTAAAGAGAATGAGGCAGAAGCAATACTCAAAAGGTAATGACTGGGCAGAACACGGTGGCTCAGCAGGCAGAGTTTTTACCTGCCATGCCAGAGGTCCAGGTTCGATTCCTGGTGCCTGCTCATGCAAAAAAAAAAGAAAAAAAAAGGTAATGACTAGAACTCACTGAGAATCATAAACATCAATAATTTAAAGTCAATCCACTTTTACAGACATAGTAGTAAACTGAAAAATACTAGAAACAAAGAGAATGCAAAAGTTGTTAGAAAAAGAATAAAGATTTCCTGTAAGGGTATGACATAACGACGACTGAAATCACATTAGCAAATTGCAAGCCAGATGATAAGGACAGCATAAGGAATATTATGAATTCTTTGCTGAATATTTCCCATGCACTAACTAATGACCCCAATTGAAAATGAGTCAACCTGTTCAATTATTTTCTTTTCCTTAGTAATTCTTACAGTTATATATAATGTGCTTATTTGTTGTAGCTTAAAATGTCTTAACTTTTAAAAGCATATTTGTTTACTTGTATTTTATACAAGAATATTCACAGAATAATGGAATTTAAGGTTATGTAGCAAACTTCAATTAGAGCTTTAATTCTTTCCAGAGATGTAAGAGTTCTAAAAAGGCAAAATATTTAGTCCTGCTACTTATACTGGTGTCTGTATAGACGGATAGAAAGACAAAACAAGCTAACATTTATTTCTATTATTTTGTTATATATTTATTTATATTATCAATATTTTATAACTTATACAATTTCTTATAATTCTATTTACAATAGAGGCAAAATAAGCCATCACTGAGAACCAGACTTTTTCATGACAGTGTATTAGTAGCAGTGGCTTCTGGAATTGGAAAATAGAGATAAAGAATAGTCAAAGAGCTTAATAGTATAGTGAACTATAGGAAAAAAAAGCAACAAGTACAAATATAACATACTGAGATGTTACAATAAATGGAATATCATGCTGAATATATTGGATAGGAGAACTGGGAAGTCCTCCTCAAAAAAAGAAATAAGCTATGCTTTGAAGGAATTCCCCACAAAGACCATCCAGACTAAAGTTGCAAGCATATACAAGAAAAAGTGGAATGAAAGAATATGGCAAATGAAAGAAAGATGACTTGAAAGAGTATGGCATCTTTTAGGAATTAAAAATATTTTAATACAATTGGAATTAAGTTCCAAGTGGAAAATGTGGCAAATGATGACTTTCATAGATTGGTAGATAGCTGTCAGATCAAGGACAATTCATGGCATGAAAATGATATTGGTATTCAGAATGAAACACAGCAATATTAATGGATTTGAAATGAAAATGACAGGATAAAAATGTAGCTTGGTTATTACTGGAAGCAGTATGAAACATAGTAAGACAAATGTAACACTTAAACATGTTGCAAAATTCAAAGGGGAAATGAAAGAGATATTGATTAAACATTATGTTTGCAAATGTTCAAGTTAATCTGGTATTTTAAAGGAATTTATTTCACCAGTGTAAGTTTTATTTTGATCACATATAAAAAAAAACTACTTCAACTGATTTCTTCTTTAGACCATTACTTGTCTATTTTCTTTTTTTAATTTCAAAGAACATTTGAACAAGTGATTATAGAACAAATTTCAAAGTATGGTATAGATTATAGTTCCACAATTTCAGGTATTTCCTTGTAGCTGCTCTAGTACTTTGGGTACTAAAAATAAGTATCAGTATAATGATTCAGCAGTCATACTCATTTGTTAAATCCTATCTTCTCTATTACAACTCCTCCCCCTCATTTGATTCTTCTCTCAATTTTCAGGGATATTTGTACAATGCCTATTCTATCTTCTTCATGTTGAAAAGGGCTGTCAACATTAAGGGGTAGGGGAATGCAACTGGTTGATATTCTCAGAGGGAATGAGTTTCAAGACTTATTTGGTATTGGAACAATCTGGAGGTTTTAGGTGTCTCAAAAATAAACTTAGTGAGTGAAACTTTTATAGAGTCTGAGATAGAGCCCTGGGTATTCCTTAGGGTTTTCAGGAATACTATTTTTGGGGCTTGGCTTACCATGGCATTTTGCAATATCTAGCAGAAACTTGTATAAGAGTAGCTTCCAGAATAGCCTCTCCACTCTATTTGAAATCTCTTAGCCACAAAGACCTTATTTTGTTACATTTCTTTTCCCACTTTTGGTCAAGAAGGCTTTGTCAATCCCACAATGCCAGGGCCAGACTCATCCCTGGGAGCCATTTCCCATGTTATCAAGGAGTCTTACAGCCCGGGAAGTCATGTACCACATAAGAGGAAGGGTAAAGAGTTTATTTGCAAAGTTGGGGTTGTAGAGAGACAGCAAGGCCGCATCTGAGCAACAAAAGAGCTTCTCTGAAAGTGACCTTTAGGCACAATTATAGGTAAGCTTTGCATCCCCATTACAGAAATAAGTTTCATAAGAGCAGGCTAAAAAACTCGAGGATTTAGTTTATTGACATGGGAGTCCCTAATGCTTGAGAGAGTATCAGAAATTTCCCAGGTGGGGAATTTTAATAGATCCATATTTTTTCTGCAGTCCTTAAGGGACTTTGCAAATACTTTTTTATTCTGCCTAACATTCTCTGAAATGAATCAGAGAATTACATTAAGCTATACAGAATTACAAGATCTTACTCCCTATTCTAGACTCCATGTGGTTTAGGTTGTTTAAATGAACCAGCCAGACAGGTTAAGTTAGATTGCATCCCACAGAAAATTTAAATTTTGGACAGAATAAATACCTTGTCCTTTGGTCACACACAGAAGATACAAACAATGTCACTGTTTACTCTGTATTCTGATTAACCTTAGTCCTAATGAGATCAGCTTCTCTTGCTTCTCTAATTGAAGTCTGATCTCTTTTATGGCTTCTTTAATAGTTGCTGTATTGTCATAGAGATATCCAAAGTTCCAGGGAAATATGAGGTTATACACATTGAGCATAGCATCTCAGAATTTAGAAATAACAATTAAAACTCAGGAATAAATGTGCCTGCTGTAAGAGCTTACAATCTAGGCCTTGGTTTACTTATAACTATTTTCTAAATAAGACCATACAATATTTGTTCTTTTGTTTCTGGCTTATTTTGTTCAACATGATATCCTTAGGGTTCATTCACCTTACTGAGTGCCTTACAACTTCATTCCTTTCTGTAGCCGTGCTGTATCCCACCATATGTATACACCACACTTCGTCCTTTGGCTCCTGAGTCGATGTACTTGGCCACCTCCGCCCACTGGTATCATGCATAATTCCACATTAAACACCAGTGTGAAGCTGTCTATTCAAGATCCCACTTTTAGTTCTTTTGAGCATATTCCAAATCACAGGATTGCCTAATCACGGGCTGACTCTGTATCTAGCCCCCTCGTGGAGCCACTGCAGTACTTTCCAGGAGGGATACAGCATGCTTCTTCCCTGCCAACATTGACTAGGTCTACCTTTATCCACACTTTCTCTAGCCCTCGAAACTTTCTGTTTATTTATTTACTTTGAATTTGAAAACTTTGTTGAGATATCGTCAAAAAGTATATATTCTATCCAAAATAAACAATGACTCGGTGAGTTGTATAACAATCATCACTTTCAATTTTAGACAAATTTCATTGCTCTAGAGAAAGATAAAAGATAGACACCCCCACACCAAAGAGAAAACCCCAAACTCCTCTTAACTCTTATCCATTCCCCACCGTTATTTACTCCTGTTATTGTTGTGGTACTAGCGAAGTATTCCTGTTAAATATAGGTTGTAGCATGCAATACGGTGTTTCCCCCCACCCCTCTTTTGAAGTAGTTCACGCAGGAGTGTATTTATATTTGTAGTGCTATCAGTGAGATCCATGGCTCTAAATAACCCCTTTCAATAATTTTCAACTTCAATATGGCAGTTACTTATAATCCTGCTTACGAATTACCATAACCTGCATTCATTTCCATACTTTTCCGTTCAACCTCATTAACAAGTCTGAGCATATTAGGTAACCACTCCCCTTCTCCAGCTTGTCTATCTCTAAGTCCCCTATATTCTAAATTTTAAGACTGAGTTTCTATTTTCTAGGAGGTGATTCATATTAGCAAAATCATAAATCAAAATCACAAAATCATCTTTTTGTGTCTGGCTTATTTCACTCAGCATTATGACCTCAAGTTTCATCCATGTTGTCGTATGCTTCAGGACCTCATTTCTTCTTACCACTACATAATATTCCATCATCTATATATATATGTATATCACATTTTGTTTATCCACTCCTCTGTTGATGGACACCTGAACTGTTTCCATCTGTTGACAATTGTAAATAATATTGCTATGAACATCAGTGTGCAAATGCTTGTTTGTGAGACTGCTTTAATCTGTTCTGGGTTTATATCAAGTACTGATACTGCTGGATTGCACACGACTCAGGTTTTCTGGGGAATCATCAAACTGTCTTCCACAGTGGCTTGTGCCATTATACATTCCCACCAGCAGTGAATAAATGTTCCTATTTCTCTACATCCTCACCAACAATTTTAATTTCCTATTGTTTAAAGGCAGCCATTCTTATAGGTGTGAGATGATACCTCTCTGTGGTTTTGATTTGCATTTCCCTTATAGTTAATGCAGATGATCATCTTTTCATGTGTCTTTCAGCCATTTGTATTTCCTCCTCAGAAAAACATTTATCATTTATTTTGCCCATTTTATATTTGGGTTGTTTGTTGTTCCATTGTTGAGTTACATTATTTCTTATAAGATATAAGGTTTCCAAATATTTTCATTGAATTGAGAATATTTAAGCATTCTCAAATACTGAGAATATGTGAGTTGGCTGCCTCTTCATCTTTGGACAAAGTTCTTCAAATCACAGAAGTGCTCTGTCTTAAGGAGTTCCCATTTATCTATTGTTTTCTTTCTTTGCTTGTGCTTTGGATGTAACGTCTAAGAAACTACCTTCTATTATTAGGTTTTGAAGATGTTTCCTTATAGTTCTTCTAGGAGTTTTATGGTACTGGCTCTTATATTTACATCTTTGATGTACTTTGAGTCATTATTTGTATAGCATGTGGGAACTAAGGGTCCTCTTTCATGCTTAGGATACAAATATCCAGTTCTGCCAGCCCCACTGTTGAAGAGAGTATTCTGCTCTGTCCCTATTCAGTTGATTTAGGGTTCTTGTCAAATATCAATTGACTATAGACATGGGGGTGTATTTATGAACTCTCAATTTTATTCCATTGGTCAATATGTCTATCTTTGTGTCAATACTATGCTATTTTGACTACTGTATTATATAATATGCTTTACAGTCAGGAATATCCTCCCACTTCATTCTTTGTTTTTAAGTTGTTTTTGGCTATTTAATGTCCCCTTCCCTTCCAAAAATTTTGATAACTAGCATTACTAAGAATTCAAGTTAGGATGCTGGAATTTTGATTGGGATATTACATTGAATTTGTAGATCGATTGACATCTTAATAACATTTAACCTTCCTATCTAGGAACATGGAATATCTTTCCACCTATTTAGGTCTTCCTTAATTTTTTTAGTTTTCTGTGTTCAGAAAACACCTTTACACCTTGGTTACATTTATTCCTAGATACTTCATTCTTTTAGTTGCTGTTGTGAATGGAATTTTTTTCTTAATTGTCTCCTCAGGAAGGTCATTACTCGTGTTCATTATCCATTCTAACATGCATTTTTCTGTAATATTTCTGGTGTTTTGACCACTTTTGTTTGGTCCCATTTTTCACCTTCTTTTGTTTATGTAATATCTATATTTGGTTACAATTTTATTTCCTTACCTTGCTTATTATTTGTATAACATTTTAAGACATTTCTTTGGTCCCAGCACTTACACTCCAGATGCAACTAAGGGAGATCCCCTTGTTCTCCTGGCCCTCTGGACTGTACAGACGGGGTGCTTCCTTCATTCACCTAATGGTTCCCCATCACATGCAGAGGAGCTTACAATGATAGATGAAGAAATGGAGAATTAGGAGTTGTAATTGGAGCGTAACTTATAAGATTGAAGTGTTTTAGGAGATAGGGAGAGCTCAGAGACGATTCTCATGCTCTGACACTGATCCCTTGGAAGATATTGATTTCATTCTCTGAAACATATTGTATAGAATATGGAAAGAAAGAAATGGCCAAGTTCTGCTAAGGATTTGTGGATTTCAGGATTTTCAGTAGGCAATGTAGTGTTCAAGATATAATGCAGGTCTAGGAATAAAGCTCTGGGAATTCAAAATTCAAAATGTAGTTCAAGTTATTGAAATGAGTGAAATTTCCTAAGAAAGCTTGTAAGAGTAAGAAGGAAAGAAAAAGGCAGAAAAGGAGGGATTGTGGTTGAAGAGGAGAAAAGACAGATTAAGAGACGAGAGGAAAAGATAAGATAATATAAACACACAGAAGAGAACAGATATCATGGACATAATTCTGAAAGCGCCAGACTTTAAGAGAAAGAGAAAACTATGGACTTTTTACACATATTTGCAATAAAACTTTTTATCTTCTATTCTTAGTCATTTACTCTTGGAGGAAGAAGGGCCAACTGAAGCCACAATAGTTAAAAAGATAGGAGAAATAAAGGAAAGGAAACATTTCAAATGGAAGATAGTCATGTCAGCACTCCAAAAATACCGTATCCAATAAATATTTAAAGTAGTAGATCAGCAATGAACTACAACCAGGGTAATATAATGTTCTTAAGAGAAAAGAAAGACAAACAAAGATACAAGAACAAAACTTCTCCCTTTTTCTTCTCTCAAGGAGGTTAAGGAAAAAGAAAAGAAACAGCAGAATTTAATCATGGGCCCATAGCAAAGTAAATGAGTATTGTTTAGGTATTGTATTAGTCAGAGTTCTCTAGGGAAAGAGAACCAAACGGAATTGTTGGTAAATATTATATTTTTATAAATGCGTCAGACACACGAGTCTGGCTGTAGGGCAGGCTGCAAGTTGGCAATTCTGGTGAAGGTTTTCAATGAATTCCCCAGGAGAAACTGATTGACTTAAGTAGATAAAAGTTCTCTCCTCTGTCTACTGAAGTTATCACTCCTCCTTTTAAAAGCCTTCAACTGATTGGATTAGACGCCACTCATTGTGAAAGACACTCTCCTTAGTTGATTGTAGATATAACCAGCCACAGATGCAATCAATTGATTGATGATTAAAGCCCATGAAATGTCCTCACAGTAACAGACCAGTACTTGGTTGACCAGCGGGTTGACCAGAGAACAGGGCACCACTACCTGGCTAAGTTGACACATGAAACTAACCATCACGCTATTTAATTGTTTTTCTTCTTCTTCTGTTTTTTAATTTTAAGAGGGAAGATAATGGAACAATTTTAAATTTAAAAATTTTGAATGATATCAGATTGTAGAGAGATCTGATGGGATATTGCTATGAAGTATATTTTAAAAATATGCAATCTAAGTAAATTGAAGGAATAAAACTCCATATTTGTTTGTTTAAACTACATTGAATTTGTTAGTTCCTCTCTTACTCTCTCCTCCTTGGAGAAATGGGAATTAAAGTAGATATAATCCTGTAAATTACTTGAAGCTTAAATAAATAATAAATAAATAATTGCAAAATTGCTGTGAATGGCTTTTTGGAAATTAAAATAACACAAATTTGACTAAATTAGAGAAGCTATTCTCACTCCATGAATCAGCGAATAAGCTTCTCTGTAGATCTTTCATACTTGGAATTTACTGCTTTATAATAAAGTAAGTGGTAGAAAATGAGGGGATTTTTGGTGTTAAGAAGAAGTCACTTACAATATGATAATTAAGAGGCTTTGATATGAAGACTAGTGTTTTAATGCAGTGCTAGTAAAGGCACTGCTGGTTTAACATACAAATGAATACCAAAGATAGTACTTCATTAATTCCAAACGTGTACATACATTTAATAGAAAAGTAACTTGCATATTGGGGGAATTCAATATATTTGTTTTAATGAAATAACTTTGGAAGATAAATTTTAAGTTTGTTTTCTTCCAATTACATGCAAAATAATAATAATTTTACTCATTACCTACTACAGACACACTTTTCCCTTTTGAGAAATGGTAAAGGACATTGAAAAACTTGACTCTTAAGATACCCATTAGGAGTAAACAACAATCTTGCCTCAAAACTATTTGTTCTAGTCTGCTAGCTGCCAGAATGCAATATACCAGAAACAGAATGACTTTTAAAAGGGGAATTTAATAAGTTGCTAGTTTACAGTTCTAAGGCCAAGAAAATGTCCCAATTAAAACAAGTCTATAGAAATGTCCAATCAAAGGCATCCAGGGAAAGATACCTTGGTTCAAGAAGGCCGATGAAGTTCAGGGTTTCTCTCTCAAGTGAGAAGGCACATGGCGAACACAGTCAGGGCTTCTCTCTCATCTGGAAAAGCACATGGTGAACATGGTCAGTGTTCCTCTCTCATTTGGAAAGGCACATGCTGAACGCAGTCAGGGTTTCTCTCTCATCTGGAAGGGCACATGGCGAACACAGCGTCATCTGCTAGCTTCTTCTCCTGGCTTCCTGTTTCATGAAGCTCCCCGGGAGGCATTTCCCTTCTTCATCTCCAAAGGTTGCTGGCTGGTGGACTTCAGCTTCTCGTAGCTACGTCCTTCTGCTCTGCTTTCTCTGAATCTCTCTCTGAATCTCCTAAATGTTTCCTCTTTTATAGGACTCCAACAAACCAATCAAGACCCACCCAATTAGGTGGAGACATGTCGTCACCTATTCCAGTTTAACAACTACTCTTGACTAAATCACATCATCCAGAGAGATGATCTGATTACAGTTTCAAACATACAGTATTGGATAGGGATTATTCTACCTTTATGAAATGGGATTTTGATTAAAACATGGCTTCTCTAGGGGGCATACATCCTTTTAAACCAGCACACTATTTATGAGAATAGAAACTATTATAACATTAAACAAAGCATTTCATCTGTGTGCATAGATTAAAGGATATTTACCTCATATAAGTCAGCATTTGGAGTAGAGATATATTTGATTAGAAGCTACAGTTCATTCTTAGCCTGTTTGACTTTTTTAGGGTATTTTTATTCCAGAGAATGCATTATTATCTCTGTAAAATTAATACTCATACAGTTTCATGCAGTGGTATAATTCAAACACAAGGTTTAAATTCTGACATTCTTATCCCTGGATTATAGAAAATAAATAGAACTCCTCATAAGATAGAATTAGCCCCCCATCCATTAATAAAAGGAAAATGTAGTCAATAAATAATAACTACACCAGTAGATGCAATTCTATTACATCTAGGCTAATATAAATTGATGTAATTATATTTTGTAAATCCTATCATTCCTTGAATCAACCAGATTGTTGGTCTAATCTGAATTCTTGCAGTTCTGAATTCCCTCTATAATTTGCACAACTCTATTTCACTGGAGCTATAAAATCCTGGCAGCAATTATGAACATATCAGTATTCTTTGGGAAAAATAATCAGGAAAATAAAAATTTTAGAGCAATGTCATCTTAGTGACGCATTTATAAAACAAACGGCAAAAAAAGTTTTTTGGTCCTAGCATAGAAAAATATTACTGAACACATAATAGATATTTCTCAACCAAATATTCAAAATGTGACTCTCTTCTCACCATGGGGGATTGGCTTTCAAATACGAAGATAAAATTCATGCATAAATATTTATGGACTACATACTTTGTGTCACATTCTCCGCAAGCTCTCTTGATATAAATATATTTTGCATACAAATATATAGGAATAAAATTTTCCTCAATGGATCAAAATTGTTTTTTTTTTTTGGTAGAGGTAGAATGATCTATAAGCTTTAATAATTAAATAAAACAGAGGACAGAAAGAATAAAAACCATGACAAAGACAATAATTGCTACAGGCAACCAGAGAAGAGAAAGATCATTCTGGAATAAAATGATTTACAAAGTATGTGATATGCAATCCACATAGAATTGAGACAATTGAATGAACATTAAAAGGGTATTTTCTGTCATAAGAACACACAAGTAATCAAATACCCTTTATAGACAATTAAGTACAAAGAAGAAAAGGTTTAATATACTATTACATGTCTTAGAAAATGTCTATCAACTTAAACTATTAGATTAGAATATTGTATGGTTTTAAAAATAAGTAAAGCAAACAACTAATTCAGTTGAGGCAGTTCAACAAGCTACCCTTCTGTTGAGAATAATATAATTATTCATTGTAGGGCAGTGTATAAAGACAAGCTTTTGAGTGTAAAATTCTTTAATTTCAGATTTTATTCAGAGCACAATTAACTAATTAACTAAGAGTCCATAGATGCCTTGCAGATGAGCAGCATCTATTATAGTCCAGATAAGGGTCATTGTAGTTGGAGTTTATCTTTGCATTTTGTCAAATTCTTCCTCCTAGTAGTCATCACTGACACACAGTTTTAAATTACTGCTTTGCTCTGTCCATACACATATAAATGACTTGGCAGCCTAATGTAATATACTCCATTTACTTTCTCCACTTAGCTGCATAGTTATCGCGTACTGAAGTTGTTTCTTGGTGCTGCTTTTCTTTTTCTTTAACTTTTCAAGTCACTAAATGAATAAAAGTAGGACAACTAGAAATAAAGGCTTTGACCCAGTTTAATTTAATTTTAAATATACATAATTTCACAAGATTTGTGAACAAAATATAGGAAATTCAAGTTTTGATATCACCAGCAGGTGCTATGCTCAAGAGATTAAACATAGTAATTTAAGTAGAAGTAGCTGAGCTCATTCATTCGCAATGAAAAATAAAAGCAATTTCTGGCTTTTAACTTCACTGTCTAGTGAAGACAATATAGTTCCTCTTTTTTTTTTTTGGTAGGCATTCAATTGCCCTTATTAATAATGCATTATTGCCATTTATTTAAATAATGTATTATTAAAAGGGGGGAAGCTAAGATAAACTTTCATTTTTAATATAGGACTGTGATGGTAGAGGGATGATGAAAATAAATGTATTTGCTTAAAAAGCTGAAATATGTACTTTCAGCAATAGGACGTTATTTAAAAAAAGAACGTATTTCTTCAAAAGGGCCGATTTGAATATGTGCTCCATTTATTGGTCTGTAACTTTATAAATATACCACACCTTCTCTGATTTTCAAAGATGTTTTGTCTCTGAAAATAGAATGATAATATAAACTATCCTTATGGTTGTTAAGAAACACTTATGAAAAATGAACAAAAGAGAACTTGACTGTGAAAATGCAGGAAAAGCTAAAGTGGCTAGCATACTAAATCAGCAAGAGATTTTAATATGAATTTTAACATCTGATCTTTTGAACTACTTTTCAATGATAAAATAAATTCATACTGCTCTATAATTAATAATACCAAGCATTATTGTTTACTCCAAATCTGATTTACTTCAACCCAGAAAATGAGATGCACCAGACAATAGAGGGATTAAATTGTATTCCTAGTGAATAAGCATTTTAAGACTTTTGAGGGAAAACCACAAATAGTCTCCTACCTTGCCTCCTTAGAACAGTAAACCAAATTTTATAAGCCCTTGACTTCACTGCATCATTTTATTTTAAGTCAAAATCATTTTCTGAAACATTCAGTGTCAGGACAGACAAGCAAGAAAATATGGTGTAAGATTTCTCTCTGTATGAGTCTCATTGCTGATATTCCCTTCTCCATTATTTTTAAAACCTGATTCTTTCTTATTTAATTATTACAAACCCCTTTGCTCATGTTTTTTCTTGCTACAAAGCAATATTCATACATTATTAAAGAAAATTTCTTGTTGTGTTTATGCAGTGGTAGTTGTAATAAATAAAATGTCTAACTTAGTGTTCCCATATTCTGCCAAACACCTCTTAGAGAGTGAGCTTCTTCCCAGAACTCTCTAATGTTATACTTATTCTTGTTCAAATGTTGCTATCGCTAAATCCCCTCCTTAGGGAGTAATTTCTAAAGGCTGCAGTGACTAGCTTTGTGCACACGTGCAGAAACAATACTGTATTTGACTAAGAAATATACCTACAAAGAAGAGTTATCCAGATGCAATTTTACTTGGAGTGGTGATTGTAGTATTGCTTAGCAGTCATAATATTTTGCCTCCAAATCTATGTATTATACAATAATGTTTCACAAAATGACAACTATGGAGTACAATCCCCTTGAGAATGCCCTTGTAAATAGGCCTTGTCTCTTGATACAAGGAAGGCAGTTTCCAAAAGCACTTCATAAATCAGAGCTTTCCCAAAGACTTTGTGAGGTTCTTTGGCATATGTTTTCCTAAATTATCATCATTTTGAGAAAGTTCATATAGTCTTTTATATTTTTATGACAAGATAAATACTTAACCTCCATGACTCTAAAATGATTGTTTGTTTGCTCTCAATTAAATTAAAAGGTTAGCACCCTTAATTGATAAAAATCTGAGAATCTCTGAAATTCCTCAAGTAGAATAGTTGCATAGCTCCATAGCTATGGATGGTACAATGCACTATTTTCCTGACATTCTCAAACTATCCTTTGGAAACCACACTTCCTTAATTATAATCCTTTAAATGTTTTCTTAGTATTGGCAGTCCTATGAATGTGAAGTTATTTGGAAATAGGTTCTTTGAAGATGTTATTAGTGGAGATGAACTCAAACTGAATTAGGGTGGGCTCTGTTTCAATATGATTATTTTCCTTTTGAGAAAGGAAGAACTGTATGCAAACAGAGAAATATGACGGGGGGTGGGGGGGACAAACTAGATGGAGAAAATCCACCATTGCTGGTAAGGCACCAGACACAAGGAAGAAGGAGAAAGAATACTCTCCTGAAGATTTACTTGTGAAGGCGAGAAAATCAACCAAAACTTGGGAAGTAGGAAAAAGGGAAATTTCATTTTCTATAAGGAAATGTAAAGGGAAATAGAGGAATAATAGAAGGAATACAGAAATAGAGACTGAAGAGAAAAGAGAAGAGGCATTTAGAACAAGGTATTTTGGGATAGGAGTGGAAATGAGAATTAAAAGGCAGATGGGGTGAAGGAAAATGTGAAGGAGGATGAAAGCTACGTAGGTGGGAAACAGTGGGCCAAAGGTGACCAAGACGGACCAGTCATGTAAGTCCAGTTTAACCAGAAAGATCGGATAGAAAACTCCACATGCAGGAAGTCAAGGTTAACCATGGGAGAGTAAAGCAGGTTCATAATATTTTTATTTTTATTTTTTTAATTTGCAAACACTCCATACCAATCAAAAGTAAACTCCCCCTCTGCACGCAGCCTCTACCCTGACAGCTTACAATTTATCTTTTGTTTGAGGAATGCTATTTCTAGACATCTTTTTTAAGTGACATGATGCAACATTGTCCTTATGTGTCTTGTTTATTTAACTAAACATAATATTTTCAAGTTTCCTCCATGTTGGAGCTTATCTCAGAAATTCATTCTCCCTTTTGGCTGAATAATATTCCATTGTGTGCATGTACCACATTCTGCTTATCCATGCATTAGTTGATGGACACTTGGATTGTGCTACCTTTCAGCTATTATGAATAATGAGGCTGTAAACGCTGGTGTATAATTAGCTGTTTGAAATCCTACTTTCTTCTCCTTTGGGTATATACTTAGAAGTGGAATTGCTGGGTCATATGGACAATTCTACATTTACCTTATTGTTGGACTACCATAGTGCTTTATATCATGCATGAACCATTTTATATCCCTCGTGTGTCAATATCTCTGCATCCTCTACCACACTTATTATTTTCCATTTTTAAAATAGTAGACATCCTCATGGGTGTGAAGTAGTATCTCATTGTGATTTTGATTTGCATTTCCCAGTGCCTTTCATAGTAATCCGTTAATTAATTCTTCATTTTAAATTTTTAACATTTTTTAAAACATCCGCTATGTGTGTGTAACTTTGTTGTAAACACTGGGGGAACAGATGTGAACAGAATTCACATGGATTTCTTATAATTTATTTATGATTCTTAAACCATCAGCTACTTAAATTAAAAATTGCACAATATAAATTTTTGATAAACTGAATTAACTTATGGTTATAGTAAGAAGTATGCCTTCTAGAAGAAGGTTAGTTTATTGGGGGTAAAATTCTAACTTAACAGGTTGACATGAAAGTTGACTTTAGGTAACTGCCTTTTGTTAGGAAAAATACCTATTCCCATTAGGAACAGAAGCTGCAGAGTCTTGGTCGCTGGATATGAGGGGACCTAAAAATATTTAGCTAAGTTGTCTGCTAAAAAGTGAACAGGCATCCAGGGATGTGAAAGATCATAAATGAAGAAAAAGAGTGAGATGTGGGGAAAGAGAAGGCAGAACAGCATGCTTGCAGGCTGGTGCCTGGGTTGGCAGAGGAGGCCGGGCTTTTATAAGAGTAGAGAAATCGGGTGACATTTTAAGCTGACTTCTAGCTGCTATATTATAGCGTCCTTCACAGTTGTACTTGAATCTCAAGGAAAAGGATATCTTTTCAGTGATGTAGGGTAGAGGAATCAAAGAGAATATCTCGTTCCATATTTGGGTCAGCACTAGACCACTACACACAGAATGGAGTATGAGAATTCCACAGAAGTTGGGAATCAGAGCCAACAGTAAACAGAGAATAGAAAACAAATGAGAATTCTTTGGAAATAATGAGAGGACAGTGGAACCCAAGGACAAGCAGTAGGGTTTGAACCCATCTGACGTGAATATTAAAGAACACCTGACATCCAGGGTACACCAAGAATATTAGGATGCCTGTTTTTATTCCAACTTCCAAGTCTAACAATAAAAGTTTTATAAGGTTACAAAGCACATGCCCGATGCTATCATTCTTCCCCCAGAAATAACTGTAAACCTTTTCTGTTTTCTTTCCTTTCTGTCTTTTCCAGGGTGCCTAGTATATTGAACTTCTCTTTCTTTTCACATTTACCTGCAATTGACAATAGTAACCGTCTTTCAGGATTGAGTTGAAAATTTCTGCTGTAAAATGCTGAGCTTCCATTTCCTTAAAGTAACTTTACTGTTAGTAATAAAGAGAGAAACTCAACTGTCTTCCAGCTGTCCGTACAATCAACTACTAGCTCACCCAGGGAAGACATCAGCATGTGGCAGGAGATACCTTTGTTACTGGCCTTGCAAAATCGCTCAGCTTACGTCATAACTTAGAGTCACTTTTTTTGCTTTTTCCATTATACATATTGTATTGCTAATGTTTTTATTTTAATGGAATGTGACTTGCTGGCGAACAATCTTTTATATTAATTTTGCAACACATCTGGAAATTGGCCATTTGCTTTTATATGGGCTAATTGCATTATTTCCTGCACATAGTTTTCTTTTCAAACCCAGGTTTTATAATAATCACTGTGCAGTAAAAATCATCTTTCAAATTTGGCTGCAAATAAAGCAGGTATAAGCCAACTTATAGAGCTAAAAGGAGAAAAGTTAAGTATAAACTCTACTGGCTTTTTAACAAACTGGCATCTTTATCAACCAACTAGAAATTTATTCCTCATCTACAGAAGCCCTCACTCCTTGCCAGACATGAAGACTGTTTCTTTTTAAATTTATTTTTATTTTTTATTTTAATGTAATTTTATTGCAATATATTCACACACCTAAGAATCCATCCAAAGTATGCAATCAATGGCTCCCAGTACCTTATATAATTGTGCATTCATCACCACAGTCAATTTTAAAACATTTTCAATACTCCAAGAAAAAAAAGAACACCCAAAACATCCCATACTCCTTATCCCCCTATTATTTATTGTTTTGCCTTTATTTTATTATTCATCTGCCTATACACTGGATAAAGGGAGTCACTTATTTTTGAGTCTCCTAGTTATTAAGTTTCTCTACTTATCACACCAGATGTCTGATAACTCTTCCAGAAAAATATTTTAGTAAACTCTATAGGGCAATTACGTTATGAAGTGTTTTACTGAAGAGGAGCTCTGTATGCGAAAAACTTCAAAGACTAGAAACTTCTTATACACAGTTGGGGTTTTTTTGTTTGTTTGTTTATCCTTATTTTTTTGCAGGTATTCATTTAACTAATGTCATCTCATAATTTTAGGAGCTTATAATTTATGAAGTAAGGCCTCATTTAAAAATGAAATAGCACTATGACCATTATACATCTCAGAAAATACATCTTGCATTTTTAAATATTAAATTTTAAAGAAATTATCAAAATAAATATTGAAATGGACCTGTGGATAGCCCCGTAAATATTTATAAAATTTATAATTAACTAGGTAGATCTTAGACTACTTTTTATATTATAAAACATATTGCCATTTATATTCTAGAAAATAGAGTAGGTGCAACTTTCCTATTGCTACCCAGAGAGCTAATATTAAAGATGAGATTCATGCTCACCTTTGTTTCCCACTTGTACACCAAACACTGCAAAGGTGAAGTCCGCCTTTCAGGATTATTGATCATATGAAATAAATTCATTTTTATTTGTCCTGACACAGTAATATTTTTAAAATGCAAAGTTGGGCAGGATTTTTTGTAACAGTTAAAATGAATACCCTTGTAATTTATTGAATGTTTGTGACTAATTACTGCAGACCTATCTATGTAAAAGGAGCTGTTTTAAATGTAATATAGTTGTTCAAATAATGAATATTTTATGGTATGGAATGTCAAATGAGGGAAATTATAGTTTCAAAATTAAATTCAAAAGTAACCCTATTCAATATTGGAATAGAATGTTGATCAATAGAAGCAGTGTTATTCATTTGAGTAGCTAATTATAATTAGGTATATATAGATCTATGATAAAAGAATTACAGAAATACATAGTCACAAAATCTAACTTTGTACACAGCTATTATAATAATCAGGTTTGACTTTTTTTAGATCATTCTGATTATAGTATGAGGAATGGATTGGCTATCAGTCAAGAGGCAGCTATAATAACTAAGGAAAAGCCTTATTGCCCTGAAGACCTGAACTACGCTTGAGACAGTGAAAACTGGCCTTAGGGGCCGATTGATTTGATGGGGGGATAGGGAGAAAAGAGAAAGAAAAACCCTAAGAGAACAATAATAATGTTTAGGTTTGGAAGCTGGCACTGCCAATTACTAAGATGAGAAATACACACAAAAAAGATAGGTTTGATGTAGAGAGAGAATGATTTTATTCAGTATTGGTTGTACTGTGTTCGAAATATATTTCAAACTCCCAAGTGGAGAGAAAATGGGCTGGATAGATCGCATGCTACATATAAATGGCCGATAAAACCCTGAGGGATTCTTTATGGAATTACATAGTTACAGTCAGAGCAATGCAAAAGTAATTAAAATGTAAGAATTGTGCTTAAGTTGGTCACACTTTTTGGGTTTTAGTAAAGTGAGTACAAGCAGAATAGCCCAAACCGTAGTTTCCCTGAGAGAAAGCAGTCAAGAAACGCCTAGCCCTATTATGACTCTGTCCCTGGACGGCTGTGACAGAGAAGGAATGTTCATGCACTCTTCCACATTTCTCAGCTACTTGCAGATGAATCCAACTGATTGAGTTCTAACAGAAGCCCAATTGTAAAAACAGGAAAACACCTTCCCTAATGAGTGGAGTTTTTGGAAAGTGTTGCGAAGAATGAAGTGATATTATATATAATAGGCACTCTACTTTTTGTCAGCATTCTGAAACATTGGGTAATTCTGACAGGGCAAGGGAAAGATGAGTTACGGGGAATGGGAGAGGCATGTTGCACATATTCCCTGAAGTGTACCAGTACAAAGTTTACTTGTAGGTTCAATGACTGGGTATTAAATTTTTTTACCTTTTTGGGTATGTGATCCTCTGGTGTTTTGGCTTTGCTTCATAAGTTTCTGTAGCTATTATATTACCAGGAAAACACCAAGTCTAATACATAAAAGTCTACGTTTAGTTCACACCAAGATCATATATCAATGTTTCTCTATTCCTGAAATACTTTACAGATCTAGATACAAAAAAAAAAAAAAAAAAAAAAAAAAAAAAAAAAAAACAGAAGAAGGACTCTTTGAACTGTGACAACTAGTAAAATATATAAGAAGTAACCAGAATATCCAGCCTCTGTCTTCACTTTCCAAAGAGGGGACTTTGTTTCAGGTCCAGAAATGTACAGTATTAGAGCAAACAATTCAAGGTCAGCTTTAGCCCTTTATTTCCTCATTCCCATTGGTACAGTAACTCATCTGTTTGGTGAGATATCAGAGCTTGGCAGACTAGGATAATTCTATAAAGCCAAGTTAACTAATCTCTGAGGTTATTGTATTAAAAAGAGATAGTGTTTACCCACTGATTTTTTTTCTGATTCTCTTTAATGAACCAATATATTAATTTTTAAAAGAAGTTTCATTCTTGTTTCCTGTGGCTGCCTGGGAAAGTGCTGTTTAGCTCACCCAACTGTCCCCACAGCTAGTTCCAAATACCCTCAATTTGTTCTCAGAACTATATCATGCTTTCTGAAAAAGTACTCAATAAAGTCTCGATTTGGTGGTTGATACTTGTTACCTAAACAGGAGGAAAAGACAATATTACACCCTGATTCTCATTTCACCCCACATGCTTGTTGGCGAAGAATGTAGAGCCCATCACATTGAGTAACATTTACACGGCTTGCGTTAAAAGTGGCAATCTGCAATAGTTTTGCATTCTAGAGAGAATCTTCCTAGTTGCCTATATTTTTTCAGTCATAGTTGATAACAAATTGCATAATCTACTACCTAGAAACAGTAAGCCTGTAATTCCAGCAGATCTCTTTTCTGAAAACTACTTTGAAAGGTGCAGTTCATCTGGACCAGCAGACATTGAGTGGTGCTGTGCTGATTCTCATTTCACTTGTCCATAGTCCAATACATGGTGACTATTGCTTTTTTAAACAAAGAATTATCTTCGAATCAATTAAGAATAAGAAAACAAAAAGATTTTCACTTTATTTATTCCTTCTTTATGCATATCCAATATCTTTTCCTTTTGGCCTGAGGAAAATGTTGAAACATTTTGCAGGAAAGGTCTACTGATAATGAATTCTCTGAAATTTTGTCTGTCTGATAATGTCTATATCTTTTACTTCTTGAAGGGTAAATTCACTGGATATAGAATTCTAGGTTGACATATTTTTTCTTTCAACATCACTGCACTCTCATGCATCAATTTTTTTTTAAAGAAGTGCTCTGTACTTCTCATGTCTGCTGCTCTACAGGTAAGGGGCTCCTTCTCCTTTTGTCTTTTTTCCATACTTTCTCATCACCTCTTTCTCTCTGGTCTGAATAAGCTACATCTGTGTGTATGTATCTGTCTGTTTGTATTTTTTTGGGGGGGGGATTTATCATTCTCAGTGTTCTTGGATATCTGTGTCATTTGTTTTGGAAAGTTCTTAACTATTATTGCTTCAAATATTTCATGTCCTTTTTCTCCCTTTCTTCTCTTTCTGCTATTTAATCACACACATGTTTTACCTTCTGACAACGCCCTGCAATCCTTGGATATTCTATTAATAATCTTTAACACTTTTTTGCTCTGTGCAGTTTAGTTTGAGAAGTTTCTATCAAAATATCTTGAGAATCACTTGAGAATCACTTGAGAAACACACCTTGGTGTTTCAAGTTCACTAATGAACTAAAGGAAGGTTTTAGAACCCTTAACATATTAATCATAGTTAATTTAAGTACTCTAGTCTGATAATTATAACATCCGGGTCATATCTGAAGCTGGTTCTGATAATTATTTTTGCTTATATTTTGATATGCCTTCCTATTTTCTGTTGAAAGTTGAAGATGTTGTATGGGAGAATACAAAGTGAGGTAAATAGGTCACTAAAGTGAGAATTTATAAATATCCATCTGGGAGTTGGGTTGTGTTTAATTTTTCCTGTTAGCTGCCGTTACCAGAGCGTCACATTCTCCTGTTGTCTTTCCATTTCTCCAGTCTCTTGACTTTTGGGCTCCCCCATGAATTCCTCCTCAGAGTCTGCAGAGTCTAAACTTTGAGGTTCTTTAAGTTGTATTACACTTGGTATTATTTTTTGTCTATTTGACCAAATGACCTTTTGTAGTTTTCTTGTAACAGATAAACGTCTAAAATATTTTAAACTTTAATGCATCAGGAATCCAATCTTAAGCCTGAGCTGGGTTCATCTCAGTATTTCAAAGTATCTGGAAGAGTTTGGGGGGAGATACTCAAAGATATGTATATTTGAGGGTTATTACTGTATTTTGATTACAAAATAGAGACCTTACCTAACATAACACAATGTATGCATCTATATAGATACACAAGGGCCAAAGGTAGCTAGAGAGAAGTAAAAATTGCTGTATAAAATATTATATATTTGTAAGGTGGGCAACGGTTGCTCAGTGGCAGAGTTCTCACCTACCATACCAGAGACCCAGGTTCGATTCCCGGAGCCTGCCCATGCCAAAAGAAAAAAAAAAATGTATATATATATATATATATATATACACACACACACATATACACAAACACACACATATATGTGTGTGTGTGTGTGTGTGTGTTCTATACAATAGGTATTTTTATTAAATCTGGCAACATTCACTAAGGTATCCATTCCACATGTGATAAAATTCCAAAATTCACACAGTGCAGAGTGATAAAATGAAAGCGAGAAAAGTAGAGAAAATGAAGAACATTGATCAAAGTAAACCTTCAGTATTGAACTTAAGTTGTCGTAAAAACTCACTTTCCTACCAATGACAATCGCTCCCAGGAAACTATATTATATATAAATTTAACCTAATAATAAAGTGTTTCATTGCATACATTAAAAATATAAGAAGAAAAAAACTTCCACTTTGTTCTATTTTGGTTTTCCTATTTGTTAACACCTGTTTACTTTTCTCTTTCTTATGCTTGCCTAAAACATATTTCCCTTTTGTAATGGAAATTTAATTTATATTTAACTTTTAAAAGCATCTTTTAAAGTAATGCCATTTAAAAATTGAAATCAAAGCTGGAAGATCAATTTCTACCCCTATAGATCTACAAAATATCAGAAAAGACTATGATACTGGACTTTTTGTTTTAATTTCAGTGAAAACCCTTTTAGACTTTTTTGATATCCCATCAAATTATTTTCTGTATCTAACCAGAATGCGTATTGTGACTGTCATCTTAACTTCTTTCATGGAAAAGCTTTTCTTATTATCTTACTCTCTTATAGTTACAATCTCACTTATTTTTTAAAGCCATGTGCAATTTGTATTCTATGGTAGCAACATAAAAAACTCTTCAGACATGCAATGTGTCCTTGATTTTTAAAAAGGCAAGGATTAATGCCTATTATAGTCTTGTGCTCAGCCTTATTCTTTCATATGACAGCTTCAGTCCCATTCAATGCTATTTTTTGAATCCAAATAAGATCCTTTCATTTGATTTAGTGCTTTAGCCTCTAAAGTCACTTTGCTTAATGAGTTTGGTATGGACTTTTTATTCATTTTATTCATAAATGTACCACAGTGTTCATCCTTGTATGAGGCTTATGATGAATCCCACCACAGAGCACTGAAAATAAGGCACCGAGTCAGATAGCTGGCCACCTTATTAGCACTTTCCTCTAGACCAAAAATCCTGTTACTATTGGAAATTTAGCAAATTGCTGTCATATCATCCACTTCCAGCACTTTTAAAATTATCCTATCAGATTTTCCGCAGCTGCGTAGAAACCAACCACGGTAATGCTGCTAAACATGAATTTTGGAAATACACAGCCTTTGCTTTGTACTATTGGGAAGAATGTTTGCCCACAATTATGCAATTGAGTGCTGTATATATTTCTAAATTTCAATTTGTACTTGAAGGATAGCTATTCCTTAACCAGTGACTTATTTTAAACAGCAGTCAAGTCTAAATAATATGTGGGCTTAAAAAGTTCACAATGTCATTTTAAAAATTTTAGCTCCCATCTCTGATCCTTACAGAACATGTAAGAATTTGCATTTATATATCTGAAATTGAGTTGTGCTCAATAAATAAAAAGCAGATTTTAATATAAATATAGAGTAGACTAAAGGATATAATCTATCATAAAGATAAAATGTATTTGTGAAGATTATTAGAAGGTGAAAGAATTGGTATTTTATTTCTTAATTCCTAAATAAGACAACACTGAGTTCTCCTGAGTTTTCAGTGGTGTAGATGTATATATCTTACATCAAAAAGTAGACTTGTTACCTGTTTATCAGCCTTCTTGCAAACAATATGCATCTTCAGGAAAGTTAACCATTTACTAAATTTCTGAAATGTCAAGTCCATTGGGAAAGACTTTAATAGTTAAAAGTTTCTTTAATGATATTAAGCAACCATCAATTTACTTAGCACCTAGGTCATTTATGTAATGTATAAAATATAATTTTAATAGTTACCAAATTCTTAATATCTAGTATGTGTACAATGTTGTTTCAGGAACTTAAAATATGTAATTTCTCTTCTTGTGTATAATATGCTTATGAGGTAAATATTATTGCCATTGAAAAAATAATCAGAACTGGGTTTGAGGGCTTACTGTTTGTTAGAAACAGAAAAAATTATGTTTAAAAATCATTACCCATGAAGTCAGACCAAAATAGATGCTAATTAATTTACCTGTGGTGGATCCAGTTTTAAACTGAAACCCTCTCTCCAAGCCCTGCACAATTTTTTTCCTCTTGGTAGGCTTTTAAAATACTTGATGACTAACCAATAGAAAAATTGAAAGAAAAAAAAACATACTAGGCATTTTCCTAATTGACAATAAATATAGCAGATATTTGGCAAAGTCCAATATTTGAAAATTTTGAATCCTTTACCACATCTTTCTTAAATATTTGGAAGCATGTAAACTTCATTGCTTTTTTTTCATGAAACTTACATTTTCTTATTTTCCTTTAAAAATATTCATGTTCTCTGCAATGAGAAAGTTCTCTTGATTTATCAATGTTTGATATAACTTTTTTCCTCAGAATGCAGCAACTGAGAAATTGACTAAGATAGAATTTTTTATTTTTTTCAATTTATTTATTTTAGATTGTTTCTCAGTTACAGGGAGTTTCCTTTATGGTTTGTTAGAAAAGTAAGAAAGATAGAATTCGCCACTCTGCCGAGAGTCTTCCAAAAAGATTTTTTTCAGGGCACAGCAGTAATTCTAATAACCTCACATAATTTGAAAGGATCAAACCATGTTCCTGAATAATATTTTGATTTTTCTCTCCATATCTCTAGCCCCTGAATGACTGATTTTGTCTTTTCATATCTTGAAGAATGAAAAGTCCCTGAAAGAAAATCTGATTGCTTTCTCTAGTAACAACTTCTTGACTTAGGCAGTGATGACTCATGTAGAATTTTCTGAATATGCGGAGTTCGATGACCACTCAGATTCATTAAACTTGGGCCAGAGTGGGAGAGCCCTGAGCTGACTCACCACAGTAAGTAATTCAGAGAGCAGTGTGGCCGTGGCAATAATGCAGAAGCTACAAAGGCTGAGTAAAGTATCTGATAGATGCCTTTCTTGCATATCTTGTACATTATTGATATCATTATAGGTTGAATAGCGTTTAATATATAAAAATTAGTCTTGGAAATGATTGAGTTCAGGAAATAATCAAAATCATTAAAGCAGCATGAAGTATTCAATGGATTTTAAAAAATACAAAAACAGCAGAGAATTCATCTCATGTGTGTGTTTCTAGTATTAAAAATCCTTTCCAAATAAGTTTATTACCCTCTCTAGTATATCTACTTGGTTTCTGCATTTCAACATAGGAGTAATATAAGGACATAGAAATTAAGGGGTGACATTTTGCACATTTTGCGACAATACCTTATGTCAGGCCTCTTACATCTGCAAGTGAGTCTCTAGGCAAAGAGCAAGGGGGAAGGGGTGGGAAGCCCTGTGAACAGTGGGCTCTATAGACTTAGGAAACCAATATCTATGACAACTGTTCCAAGTTCTGCCAGCAAGGTACCAGTCTGCCCTGTTCCCCCTCAGTTTTCATTGTTATTATGTTCATTGATGAAGATTCAGAAGAACCATCATTTCCAATACTGCTCACTTAGAAAGTAGAGGAATTTAAAGGGTTCCAAAAGTAAGGCCCTCTATGCCTAACAGAGACAACTCTTCTATGTGATTATTAAAATAATTTCTGATGAATTTTCCTAAATTACTTGTTTGTCACCATCACCTGGAAATTTTTTCACTGACAATTTTTGTTAACTATTATTAATCTGAAAAACATTAGATGAACTATACTAAGTAAGGCCATTTAGGGTTGTAATGGTTAAAATCTAAGGTGAAAGTCAAAAGTGGGTGGGCTGAACACTTGTGTTTAGCTCTCTTCCACACCCTAATTCCATAGAAAGGGCAGTAAATGGATATAAAGAAGAGTGAATCCAGGTTAAATATTAATGTCAGTAGTTCAGCCAAACACAGATGTTTTTGCAGGGTGAGGAAGGGCTGGGATTAGAGACAATTTTTTCTGGAATTCCACATGTAGGTGGGATACAACTTAATTACAAAACAGAGCAGAGAACATACAAGAGAAAGGTGAAACAGAACAATCGCTGTCACTCTTGGTGAAATTCTCAAAGACTCCAAGCTCTGCATTAGCAGTTGTAGAAAACAAGGTTTTGTAGGGCAGAACTCAGGGTATTGGTTTAATGGCTTTCCAGGGACCAGACCTATGAGCCTGTCAGCCTGCACTAATTGCTCCCCACGCCCCACACACTCAAAGTGACTGGTGGAAATATTATCATACCAGGCTTAAAAGAGAGTTGAGTTTGTAAAAAAAATTTAAGATTTGCTGAAAAGGGCTATAGTTCAAAATGCCTTCCGACATCCAACAGATTCCCCTCATTTACAGGTTTCAGGAGGGATAGCCCCTGGCTGGTTTGTTTAGCCATCATGGACACAGAGCTTCACAGAACAGCTGTCTGTATTAACTGAATTACTTCTTCAGGATCATCGATTGTGGAAGTAAACTAATAAAATGAAACAGAAAAATCTTGATGAACATACAGTAATTCATGTGAAAAATAAAATGCAATTCCAGGGACAGAAGTAAATGTGAAAAACATTTGTGGCTTCCCTAGAAATATCAAAATAGTAAAAAAATGTAAGCAAGCTGCTATGAGAAAAAGAATTATCTGATAAGATGAATTGTGCAAATTAAATCTATGAATTTTGGTATTTAAAATACTTAATAGAAGGAATGGATTATAATATTGCTATATCTTTAAGTACTTAAAACAAAAATACAAACATGTATGAAGGAAAAATTAAGAGATGAGCAGGATCAATCTATGAGGCACGATGGTATCAAATAGTAGCTTTGGAGACAAAAATAACTGGAGTTTGGGAAAGTAATTAAAGATAATTAGATAAAAAACATAAATTTTAAAATAGCACACATTTCTCACCTATCAGACTGGCAAAAATCAGAGTAGGATGTTAGAATCTTTTGGAGAAACAGACATTCTCATACATTGCTGGTAGGAATGAAAATTGCCTTTGGGAGAAGAATCTTCTCCATAAAAAAACTGCATGCAAAATTACCATTTGAACTAGCAATCTCACTTCTAGGAATTTACTCTGAAGATACACCTTCATCAATTTGAAAATGCATATACCCAAATTTATTCATAGCAGTATTGTTTGTGATTGCAAAGTACTAGAAACAACATAAATGTCCATACATAGCTCTCCTATGTATAAGAACAAAATCTATAAAAAATATTGATTTCTATAAACTGTTATGGAATAATTTCCAAAGTCTCATATCAAGCAGGTCAAAAGCAAAGTGAAAAACTTAATAGGGTGTGCTACCTTTTGTCTAAGAAAGAAGAAATAAAGACATATACCTCGTGAGTGTTTTTGTTTTTTGGGGTTTTTTTTTGTGTGTGTGTAAAGGAAAAGAGGGAAGGAGGGAGGGAGAAAGGAAGGAGAGAATGAAGGAAGGAAAGGAAGGAAGAAAGGAAAGGAAGAGAAGAAGGATAGTATCAAAGAGAGTGAGAAAAAGACAATATAAGAAGGAGAAGCCAGATCCTTATGAGATTGGTATTCTGTAGGGAGTAGGTAGAAATAAAAGGGTATGATACGGAGAGGGAGGTGGAGTGTGGCACTTCTGGGTCACACCCCTTTGCATATCCTTGACTTTTAGAACAATGTTAATGTTCTAAAATAATGTTCTAAGAACATAAATGATATCATAAAATACAGAAATCACATAAAATTAATATACATAAAGTTAAAATTAAGCAGCACATGAGGGAACCCAAGTGTAAATAAAGAGTAATAAACAAACCTAATTCTACTACAAACGTGTAGCATAATCACCATGAAGGGGTGGGGCACAAAAGTTCTAACTTCACAGTGGTAAAAAAGAAGTTGGAAAAACAGCTTTTTGATTATATGCTGTAAGGCTGAAGAAAAAAGCATTCTACACAAATATTGGACACTGTTTTATAATTTGTTTTTCACAGATATATGTATTAGTGTTCTAGTTTGCTAGCTGCCAAAAATGCAGTATATCAGAAACGGAACGGCTTTTAAAAGGGGGAATTTACTAAGTTGCAAGTTTACAGTTCTAAGGCCATGAGAATGTCCAAATTAAAGCAAGTTTATAAAAATGCACAAATAAAGGCACCAACAAGAGGTTCCCTTCATTCAAGAAGGGCCGATGAAGTTCAGGATTTCGCCCTCAACTGGAAAGGCACACGGAGAACATGGGGACATCTGACAGCTCTCTCTCCAGGCTTCCTGTTTCGTGAAGCTCCCCTAGTGGCATATTCCTTCTTCATCTCCAAAGGTCTCTGACTTCATGGGCTCTGGCTCTTAAGGCTCTAAAAAGGAACTCTCTCCAAAATGCTTCCTCTTTTAAAGGATTCCAGTAAATAAATCCAGACTCATGTGGAATGGGTGGAACCACAACTCCACGGAAGCCATCTAATCAAAAGTTATCAGCCACAATTGGGTGGATCACACACATCTCCATGGGAACAAGCAGAGAGCTCCAAGCTGGCAATATTGAATGAAGATTAAAGGTCATGGCTTTTTGGGGGTCCCCCACAGATTCAAACCGGCACAGTTAGCAACTCTCAATTTATATATTCTTTAGGGTCTAATAAATAAAGATATATGTTGAGAATAATGAAAGCCAGACTTTTCACTGTCAGATAAAGGAACTATAAATAAGCAAAAAAGATAGAATAAGCCCTGTTATATTTGCATATGTGTGCGTATGTATTTGTGTGTGTGTGTGTGTTTGTGTGAGTGTGAGTGGAGAGAGAGAGAGAACAATTCACGTGTAAGGTGTAAGTGTATGTATTTCCTGATCTCCATCCATAGGGCTTGGAACAAATGACAGCCAGGATTATAATAAGTTAACCTAATATTTGTTTCTAAAAGCCATTATCTGATAGTGGGTTTCAGGGACATTGAAGAAATTGTTGATTCCAGTGCTTCAGTGCTAGGATAAAGAGCTCTTAAGATGAGTCTGAACATCTAGGAGAGTCAAAAAAGCAAATAATGCTTAAAAAGTGGTGGTCATATCTGGGACAATTTGAGTAAAGTTAATAGGAAGCACTGTTTCTCCTCAGACACCCTGCAGCTGCGTGGTGTCAAAACAGTAACAGCTCCCTTCAATGAGTCGCTGCTGCTTTCTTATTCACCTAGAAATATTCTCTAAAACCATAGGTTATTTAAATATTTGCTGTTTGAAATTATATTAGTAAGAATGAAATATCTCACTCTTGCCTGGAGGATCTGAGTCATTTTGATACCGAGAAGCAGACTCAAGTTAAAATTCATGTTCAGAAATGTCAGATAATGGGTTTTTGGACACAATACTCTCTCTTTCTGAACTTCTTTCTCTCCAAGGAATCAGGATCCTGGCTCCACTTTCCAGTCTGGACCTACTGTTGACCCCTTACACGTAGCTCTCCTTTACTTTGTATTTATCAAAACACTGCTTTGTTTAAAATTCATCTCAGTACTTCCCCAGTCTTGTAAGAATTTTCCTGTCCTTTGTTCCATGCAATACCCCATGATTCTTCTGGTAACCAGGCTAAATTTTTGTCTTTGCTGGTGTTAGGCTCACTGGACTTCTTTACTGGACTTGTAAAGTTCTCTAGGGGGAACGACATTTTAGAGTCTAGGAAACACTGCATGGAGAAGTGATATTTGAGGAAATGATGAACAAATTTTTATTCAATACTGTACCCATCTTGGGTAAAGCAAGGTAGTAGAAAATTTGGTGTGATACCCTAATAAGCAGTGCCAATTTTTCTAAGATGGGAAAGGGCTGAACGTCAGATCATCAGTTTTTGGGGCATTAATGTGAGTCTGAAACTGTTCCTGATGTTTGTAATAATTTACAAAGGCCAAAGCAAAATCACAAAAGCCAAAATAAAGATGGTTCATGCAATAAAATAACCTCCTGAGCCCAAATCAGGCCAACTATACAGCAAATCCATTATTACTGAGCAAATAGGCCACGCCTCTACCAGCTCTCAGAATTTTAGGTTTCTTTCCTAATCTCCTATCGGATGTTGCACCAGTATGAATTAGTATTTTGAGAGACTGGGTTGGTGCAGCCACTGTTGTATGAAGAAAATGGAATAGGTGGTTTTGCAGGGTTCACAGCTGAATCAGGGAGAAATAACTTGATTAAAAAAATGAGATTCTGAGGTGAGAAGAGCAGACTGCCAGAAAAGTTGAAAACCAATGTGCAAACTACAGGGAGGAGAGGAAGGGGATGCATGCGTGGTGAAGCACAGACAGAGTCTATGGTTCAGTTCTGGGAGAATGAGAAAGGGAACAATCTGGATCAAAAATATATGTATATGAGTATATCAGAGAAGTATGTTGAGGATTATTTTTACCGCCTGGCAGAGGTATTGTATTGATGTCTTTCATCATTTTTATCTCACTTGACACTTCTATGAGGATGCCACATCTTTCCCAGATATTTTCCCTATTGGCCATAACCCCTATATGTGGAGGCTGGTGTACTTTATATTTTTGCAATGAAAAGTCAGATTAGAGACATTTTTTATTTCACTTTCTTTGATAATATGCATGGATTTGAGAATATCTGTTGTTTAACTGATAGTGATAATGTAAATTGACATTAATCAATAGAGGTTAGGGCTCTTACGTCTGGGTGCCAAGCAGCCTGACACTTGCAAATTGTCTGGCATGAAGCAATTATCTTATCATTGCTGATAAAGAGTGAACTTTGCTCAAGGTGAGCATTCCTCAGTGCCATTTATTTCTTCTAGCTGATGTTCTGGCTATTAGCATAATGAAAAATATCATACATAGGTACAATTATTTGTCAGTTTTGCAACAGATTGTTTCACATTTTGGAAATTCTTTTTTACTATCTTTAATTTCTTTAAATGCTTACTAAAAGAAATCTCATTTCTGTGCATGTACTGTAAAACCCAGCATGTGTTCTCATCTTACTGAAGAATACCTTTAAAAGCCCAGTAACTGCAAAAGTGGTTTGCCAAGCGGACTCTTTATTTTACCCCAGTTAGCATTTTCATTACCTTTCACACTGTTTGACTTTGTAGAAAAGTATCTAATATCTAAGCTTTATGGCACATGCACCAGAAAGGTTTGTTTTCTCTCGCTCATGCTTTTTAAAAACGAGGTTATTAAATGTTGGACTGATGGTCCAACTAGAACAGTGAATCGGAGTTTCCTGTGCTTAAGGGTCTTGACACAAGCAAAGTCAACATTTTTGAAAGTTGAAACATTTATAGCTTGGGGAACGTGGTTTGAAAAGAGACAGGCAGATGTGCTAAAAGTTAACACAGCTTCCTGTGGTGCCAACTTTAGCCAGGAAAGTATCATGAACAGGTAGACACTGGCTCACCAATTTCATACTTAAGGTCAATAGATTAAGCAGTACTCGAATTTGAGGAAGCAAACAGAAAAAAAAAGTTACAAAGGTTGGCAAAGTCATACTTCCTGATCCTTTAGTGTTTAAATTGGGAGCTAGTGACAGAAGTGCACTGTAGGGGGAGAATTGCTGACAGAGAGACAATCTTTCATCATTAAAATAGAGGTTAAATAAAGATTAAGCTCAGACCAGCAACAAGAGCCCTGGAGACTCCGGGTAGGCAAGATGCCCAGATGTTCTGTCATTCCATCCTGGCTCCTGAGCAAAGGTGAAGGAGGGCGAGTGGGTAGTGGCTGATTTTAGAGAAGATGATGTCATGGTCATCAGTTCTTCTTGTGAAGTCTGAGAATAGAACTGCTTCTGCTGGCTAGTTAACTAATGATTCTCTTATACATATAAAACTTGAATTTTATGTTTAGTTTCATCTGATCCCAATAATGCCCCTTTGGATACATCTTATCTCTTTACAATACTTCAGTTACTCTTAGAACAAAATAACATGGTTTTCAGAGACAATTGGAGGAGTATATTTCATGATTATTCATTTGCACATGTAATTTGGCAATATGGTATTAGTTACAATAATCTAATCACATAATGAACTGTAAATATCCTGAATTGTTTTCTTTTAATCAATGCAATACGAACCCTAAGACTTTTCCTGATGAAAAACAATGTTTGCTTTTCCAGTAATGTAGAGTAGAAGAGTTGGTGATCCAGACACGTTTTCTTTTTGGGCTTGTTCCATCCCCTGATGATTTTAGATTCACTAATGATAAGGATAAAGTTCATGGTAGAACAGGCAGTAATAGGATTCTTTCTTATAAATGTTCAATGTTTTGTAGTCTTTTTTTTTCCTGGTTATATCACCCTCAGGAACAATCACAAATATAGTTGATAACCAAATGGGTAATAGACACTGCCCCATTTCTATTTCTCGGTTCTCAAAATCATGAACAGTTTCCTCAAATTTTACTGTCAACACAGACTGTCCACGAAAAAAAGCAGTGTGCTATTCAGACATTTTCTAAGACTTGTTGGAATCTCATAACAAAATTTGAATTCTCCATGTTCATGGCCTGTAGTTAAGATGCTAGCCTCTCCTTCAATCATACATTTCTACGAGTGATACTGCCCCATCTGTAATTGCTCTTAGGAGAGAGACCTGGGTGGCAATGACTGGACAAGTGACCTTGCCTCCTTGACCACACCTTATATAACCAGAGATGAACACCAGACTCAAGCTAATTGATTCAAATGCTTTTTTACTGAGAATTTGGAATTGTGATACTTAAAAAGCATGTTTGTTAGCTCTGAAGAGCCCAATTAGAATCTATATATCATTGGGGTGACAAAAAGCGCCATGACAATCCAAGACTATGTTCAAGCTGAGGTTGGGTGGGAGCTGAAACTAGCAGTGAAAGTTAGTCCATTGGTATGGGGGAGCAAATGTGCAGAGGAGCAGGTAATAGAGACTTGGCCAGAGAAGTACACAAAATCTCCCTCTCTCTGTTTCACAAGCACACACACATTTGTAACTACACTCATACACAGAACTTTGAGTGAGTCAGCGTATGGGTTGGGAGGCAGGACAGAGAGACAGAGAGAACTTAGAGGCAGAAAGAGTACCTAGAGGTACATGGAGAGATCAAAGAAAAAGAGAAGCAGAAACCGATACAGGAGTTTGAAAAGAAGAGAATCTAAAATGTGGATTAGGAGAGACAGGTGAAAAAAAGAGGAAGAGAAAACAATGCAGTTATTTTGAACAACTGCATGGATTTACCTGAATTGTACTGTATTCCTTATCACCCCTCCCAAGTACTCTAACTTATGTATCAACTTCCCAGGCATCTACAGATCTTTCAAACTTCTGAAGTCCCTCTTTCCCTCAGTATCGAAGCACACTACCTCAGTGAATGAAATAAGGACATCCCATGTAGTAGGGAAACCCTATTAAAACTGCAATCATTCCTAGATCTCAGAGAAATTATATTTTCCTCATTTGCTTTTGCTTTATGTCTGCTGAATTCTTAATTTTGGCTCTATGTCTATTGCCTGTTCTGATTTCTTCAACTTCTTTTCTTCAACGCATATTGCTGGAAGCATGAAATACAGATTCTTTTTAATCACTTTAGCCAAGGAAATCTAACAAAAGACAGAACTTTTCAGCATCCATTTTGAAATTTAGAGGAAATAATTGCAGATTCCAGAATAAACCAATGTGTCTCACACCTTACAACTGAATATTAGTGCACCTGATCTTAAGACAAGCAGACAAACAGACAGACAGACAATCTGGTGGCCATTTTCCTCAGAGTAATTTATACCATCTGGATTTCTTAAAAATCACATCTTCAAACTTACTGCTATGATTCTGTTTCCTCCAGGTCTACAAGGCCCTCACTTTTTCCCAGGTTCTGAATTCTCATTGCAGGGGCTAATCCTAGAAAATTTTAATTTTTCCCCATTTTATTCTGCAGAATAGGAAATTTGAATAAGTTGTACCTTGTGCAACTGAAACTCACCAATTCTAATATGTCTATAAGGGAAATTTTTTGCAGTATCCGTTCTATTTTTTTGACTCTCATTTCCTCCAGAGTTTTAATCCCTTTGCCCAGAGTGCTGTCAGTCCCAAATCCCACTTCAAAGATTCTCCCAGGAAGCCTGCAGCAAAGTATAATTATAAATTCTGGTAGCCTGTGTTGAGAACTCAGAATTCCTAAGGAAGTGATGTAAATGTAACCCTTGTTAGAGTTACAAAAATAACAATTTGGGGGAATATACAGACAGAGAAAGAGAGATGGGATGGCAACACAATACTAGATAGACCCGTACATACATTTTCAACTATATACATTTGAAACAATTAAAATTGACTTGGGAATATTTCCATGAATGTCTAATCAATTAGCGAGAAACAAGGGAACGTAGTTTCTGACTAGATTCTCCACATTAACCCAAGAATGAGCATTGACAGAAACCTTTCTGTAGTGTTTTGTTTGATCTCTCTTTGATCAGTTATATTTTATACAATAATTACTGTTGTGTGAGCTACATTATTTCGTATGTAGCCAACATGTATAGCTCTTTTAGTTGTAACCCTACACAGATTTCATATAACTATCCATAATTACCTTAATATGAATATGCAAGCACTACTAGGAAAATTGGGCTCATAATTACCAGGACATTGCTGAATACACTTATCTTAAAATTGCCTGCTTTCTATATGAATTGAAGTATCTGACTTTTCAGAGAAAAACTGGTGAATTTAAACTTTTAAAAATATATTTTATGTAAAACAGTTGCATCATTCTGGAAAGTTACCAGTATTTTATTTTGAAACCTGTATTTGAAGTGCTTTTCATGCATAAATAGTCAAGCCTCAGTGTCGAAGAGCCTAAGTAGACATGTCTTAGCTCCTGTGCTAAGTGACATGGTAAGAGTTGAGCCCTTTGAGTCTGCATCTGGGATGTTAAGCAAACCTTGTTCATGGCATCTTGAGTCAAGGGACAGTTCCTCTTTCCCCCCTTACCCAGCATTTGGAAATATTTGACACATACTGCTGCAGGCAAGAATGTTGGACTTTGCAGAATATGCCATTTTTTTAAGTTTTATATGAACCCAAATAAAAATCAGGTTTCTGAATTAACACTAATTGCTGACAGGGATGCCACATTTTCATTTTCAGACCAACATTTTGTTCTTACTACACTGTAGGTGCTCATGTATCTTATGGTTTACTTAGAGATTTTTATTTTGCTGACAGCTTTTCAGAATAAACACTTAAATTAAGTAAGTATCCTGCAAGGAGCCTTTAAATACAGAGATGATAACTTCAAATAATTATCTATATTTTTAAGTATTTGCTTTTGCATAAAAATTTTGTATAAAATAATTTATGACCCAGATGTCCATTACAGATTTTATTCTATTTCACTGACAGTTGTATTGACAATGGCTTATAGATATCTATCTTTCTTTCCTTTCTCTCTTTCCTTCTTCATTCCTTCTTCCTTCTTTCCTTCCTTCCTTCCTTCCTTCCTTTCATCTATCTATCTATCTATCTATCTATCTATCTATCTATCTATCTATCTATACATCTATCATCATCTAACTATTTGTTACCTTTCCATAACTCCTAAACTCATTTTGGTGAAGTTTTATTTATTTTTAATAAAAATATATTTGATCCTATGTACATTATCAAAACTACAAATACTTTAAATTGCATATTAATTACTTCCCTCATGAAAACAATAAAATGAAATTTCCACTTAATGGTTCTATAATGTAAAAATTTTAAGAAATTAAAATATTCTAAATAAACAGTATACTTTGTAGAATGACTTTAATAATACTAAACAAACTTTTGCATTTGAAATTCTGAAAATCAAAAAGATAACATGCGTAGACCAATAAATTGTTCAAATGAATGTTATGGTAGTTAGTTTCAGGTATCCACTTGGCCATGTGATGATTTCCCGTTTCTGTTGCCTTAAATCATCAGTATGTGAAATTCATCTATGATTGACTACATTTGCTGTCAGCTAAGGGGAGTACCTTCCACAATGAGTGCGGCTTAATTTAATTAGCTGGAGGCATAAAAGAGAGGGGTCAGAAGGGAGAGCAATGCAGCACAGCCTGAGAAGCTCAGTATACCTCATCTCAGCATTCCAGACATTTGGGAATGCAAAATGGAATCACCCTGGGGAAAGTCATTGGAACCCAGAAGCTAGGAGAGAAGCCCAGCAGACGTCATTATGTGACTTCCCATGAGATGTTAAGCAAGCCTGAGCTGGAGAGAGTCAAGGGAGGCCAAGAGATGAAAGCCAGCCCCAGAGAAGCAAAGTGAGGAACCCCCACAGGGACAGAGGCTGAAATCAACAGAGCCCAGGAGCAAAGGACCAGCAGATGTCAGCCAGCTGATTTCCCATCTGACAGAGCTGTTCCAGACCCATCAGTCTTTTTTGAGTGAAGGTGACCTCTTGTTGGTGCCTTAATTTGGACATTTGCACTTCCTTAGAACAGTAAACTTGTAACTTATTAAATTTCCCCTTTAAAAAGCCATTCCAGTTATGGTATATCACATTCCTGCAACTTACTAAGTAAAACAGATTTGGTTCCAGAGAAGTGGGGTGATGCTGCAGTTTGCAAATATCAAACATGTTGGAATGTTTTTTTAAATGGGTAAGGGGAAGATTTTATAAGAATTGTGAGATGCTTGCTAGAGAAGGCCTGGAGTGCATTGAAGAGACTGTTGGTATAAACGAAACTACTGCCAATCTGGACAAAAAGAGACAGAAAAGGGAAAAATTGTAGTTGTAGGGAGAGAATTATGGAAGCTAAGATTTGAATCCAAGAAACCTCAGGCCAGGAAAATGGACCCAGGAGAACAGACCCATCCATATACGAGAAGAGGGTGATTTTGCCCCAGGAACAGCGGGCACACCTCTAATTCTTGCTCAGGAAGACGTGTGCCACTTCAGACATGGAGAACATAAACCAGGGACTGGGGGGAGTCTGGCTGCCACCCCATTTTTCTGGAAGGGTTGAGCATGTGCCCAGGAGATGGCAGAGTTCTTGGGTACTGCCCCAAAGCTTGGAGAGTGGGGAGCCAAGAAAAGGGTGGTCTCCCCAATGTCCCCTAAGATTACAACTGTCTCTTTCTAAAGCCCTGAGATAAGTGACTCTCAGACTTTGAAAGCCAATGAATTTGTCATGCAGGTTTTCAGAACTGTTTGGGGCTGGTGACCCTTGTGTTTCTTTTGATTTCTCCCTATGGTAATGACACCGTGTATCCTCTAACTGTCCCTTCTTTATATAGGGCAGCAGATAACTTGTTTTGAGTTTCCAGGTTTAAAGCCAGAAGAGAATTTTTGCCTTCGAACAGACCATGCCTGTAGCTGACTTTGCTGAGATTTTGTATTATTTCTTTTTGGTATTGTATTCATATTTTTACTGAAATGACTTAAAGTTTTTGTGATATTAAGATGAAGCAGATATATTTTGTGTATGGAAAGATTTACTGCCTTGTATGTGTGACTGATGACAGTTGCCAAGCTGACAAGGGGTGGGTACGTAGTAGTTAGGTTCAGGTGTCAACTTGGCCAGGTGATGATGCCCTGCTGTTCTGTTTGCATTGCCCTATATCATCAATATGTGAAATTCATCTGTGGCTGTTTATATTTGCGGTGGGCTAGGGGGAGTGCCTTCCACAATGAGTGAGGCTTTATTTAATTAGTTGAAGGTTTAAAGGAAAGAGGTCAACACTGCAGCAGAGCCAAGAAGTTCAACACACCTTATATCAGCACTCACAGCTCAGCTCAGATGTTTGGAGATGCAGAAAGGAATCATCCCTGGGAAAGCCATTGGAACCCAGAATCCAGGGGAGAAGGCCAACAGACATCGTTGTTCGCCTTCCCATGTAGCAGAGAACTCAGATGAAAGCTAGCGGCCTTTCTCTGAAGTACTATACATTTTTAACTAAATAAATCCCCTTATTAAAAGCTGATGCATCTCTAGTGTGTTGCATTCTGGCAACTTTAGCAAACTAAAACAAATGTGATAGTGAAGCTTACTCAGCTGTGGGAACAGAGGTGATTTCACTCAGGTAGCAAAGTGTTCCCTCTCCTGATTTTCTGATTGGTCAGAAGCACAGGTAAGAAACGATGCATGCATATCATGGGCACTTTCTTAAAGAAAAATGATAAGTAGCTATCATTTATGAATTTAAAATTCTTTACAAATTTCCATGTACAGCTCCAAGACCAAGACTATTTCACTATGTTCCACTTAATTAATAGAGTACAACTGCTGAAAAATGTCATTTGCCAAATTAAACCCTCAAAAGTGCCTTCCCCTCTTACAGTAATCTATATTCAATGAATTAATGCATTCTATAATGCTCTTTTCACTTATTTATATATATCTAAGGAGCCAATTCATTCTACATGCTATTTTCACTGATTTGCACATTTATTCCAGACTATGACCCTTTTCATTGATGAATATCATTATATCTACAGGATATAATTTTGTGACATCTGGTCAGTTTTTGCCACCCCCACTATATTTTTACATTATTGAAAGAAATGTCTTCCTTAACACGTCTAAATTAACAGTTACTCAAAATAATGTTCACGTCATTGGTGGTATTTCTGCCTGAAATATCATAAAGCTGTCTGTCAAAGGTTTGTAGTTTTCCCCCCAATACCATGATGATACTGATTTGAGTTTTCATGTGCATCTGCCTTTGTTAAATAATTGTTTTTTTTCCCCAGACTTTATTAAAGTTCCATCTGTAACTTAATAAACAATTTTTGTGTTTGGTAGGTGTTTTCAAAATTCTGATTATTTTAAATTGGATCTATTCATTCAAGTCATTATTCTGGAATACTTGAATGAAATAAAGTTATTTCCTCTTCAACATACATAAAAATATTATATGGTTAAGGATGAATATTTGCTTAGTAATCCTCTGTCTACTAGAATCCTCTGATGTGTAATTTTATTTCTCTTTTTTACTTTCTTCTTGGACCGTTTATCAGAAAGAAGCAGAATTTGTTATCATTTCACAAAAGGTCTTGTTTTGTTGATAATGGGTAAAGAACAATGAAAGCATGCTGAAATATGGATGTTTGGACCATAGACTAAAAGTCCACTCTCAAAAGGACTATTGAGACCCAGTTTCCAAACATATATTCTTGCTTTATGGACTGCTGGCCATGTAACGAAACAGAATAAAAATAATTTGTTATATCCTTATGTTTTCTTTCATGAACAGTTGAAAGAAACGTGAAATATGTACCATATCCAGCATTTACCTTGTGTTTTGGTTTGCAAATGCTCCCAGAATGCAATATACCAGAAATGGATTGGCTTTTATGAAGGGGATTTATTAAGGTACAAGTTACATTTCTAAAGCCATGAAAATGTCCAAATTAAGCCACCCACAAAAGGGTACCATCTTGAAGGAAAGGCAGCCAGCATCTGTAACCCTTCTGTCACTGGGAAGTCACATGGCTGGTAGCCGCTGGTCCTTGCTCCTGGTTCATTGCTTTCAGCTTCTGATTCCAGTGGCTTTCTCTCTTTAAACATCTGTGGGTCCCTTCTTAGCTTCTCCAGAGCAAACTGGATTTTATGTCTTAGCTTCTCTCAGCTCTTTCCAGGTTCTGGGGCCTTGTGGGTCCTTGCTTAGCATCTCCTGGGGCAGTTCTGTCTCCAATCATCTCCAAATGTCTGTGTCTAGGCATCTGTTCTCTATATCTGCTCTTTTAAGGACTCCAGTAAACTAATTAATACCCATCTTGAGTGGGTGGCAGCACATTTCTAGCAAAATAATCGAATCAAAAGGTCCCACCCAAAATAAATCTGCATCCGCAACATTGGATTAAAAGAGCATAGTTTTTCTGAGGTACATAACGTTTTCAAATCAGTACAAATTGCTTATGATTCTTAATGGTATATCAAACTCAGAAACTTTCATTGAAGAAGAAATAATTAATTATTCCTAATTTATCATACCCAAATGTACTTCTCAATTTCATTCTTCAAATTGGGGCTATTTCTGAGGATCATAATTTTTATCAAGAGCCTTACCAATAACTCTAGTCATTAATGTTTCAAATATTAGGCATTTATTTTCTTTTAACCATTATGATCTTTTAGTCACTAATTTCTCTTGATTTTTCATTAAAGTGAAACCTCATATCTTCTCTATTCACAAGATGATATCCATAACTTTGCACCTTTTTGAGTTGTATTAAGTTCAACATGAGTTCCTTGACTTTGTTTCACATTTAATTTTAAATTTTGGAAAAGTCATGTTTATTTGATTCATATTATATCAAAATAAATTTTTCAAAGAAATTTTCATTATACCCTTCAAAAAGTCAGCAAGATTTAAGTTCGTTTTTCTGCACATAATATTGATTTAATTTCTTTTGAGTTACAGATATCAATAGTAAATGTAAAATATAAAGAATTTTGCTGTTGTTTCTTAAATTGAAAGAATCTGAACTAATACTATGTCAACAGCTTAGAATAAAATGTCTGAAAGAATTCAGACACATACACATTTTAAGGGTACCTACTGATTGTAGAATGATCTTGCAATTGGGGAAATAGCAGTGAGAGGAAAATGAAACAAGCTTGAAAATCCACATAATGGTTACTATTTCACATGCACATGTGACTCTAGCATTGATTTGATTTCCATGGACAGTTGCCAGAATCACCTATACCATATTGTTCAAGTATCTAAGCAGAACTAATTGGCTCAATAACTCTTCTTACAGACAGAAATGTTAACTGAAATAAATCAAAATAGAAGTTTTTATTTTTTTCTTCTGCATCAGACAACAGGGTACTCCTTAGAATGCAAAGAAACTCAATAAATCAAGTAGAATATAAAAGAAAAAATGTTTGACTTCTTAACGAGATAACTTTTCAGAATACTCCAATACTGGTTCAATTAAAATTCCTTGGTGGGACAAAGAGAAGTCTGCTCTGAATGGCCAGAGTTTTTTCTCTTTTTTTCTGGCCTTTTCTCTTTTGTCATGAAGCAGCTTCTGCAGTCTTCTGACAGCAAATCTTCCATCATGAAGAGGTCACCAGACTTTTCACTACTTCTTCCTCTAAAATACTTTTGATCTTGAACATAGCATATAAATAGACCAGGCCCTTTTCACAAAATGCAGTAGGAAGTTTTCAACATTGGTGTCCCATTTGTTCCATTCTATACCTTTTCCTAATACAATAACATTCTTTTTCTCATGATAGATGCACAATGCTACTCTTGTTCAACACATAGAGATACTGAAATTTTTCTTTGCAAATATGATATCTGATGCATGAAAACAGTAATAACATAAGAATTTACAGTAATATGATATAGTTAGTTTTATAAAAATAATCCTTGGTGATGAAAATTTATAGTGGAGATGGAAAATATTTAAATAAACCCATGAAATATTTTATAGATATTTTCTTGACACTCAAATAATATGAGTAAAATAAAACTGAAATAAAGGGAATATTTATAATATATATTGATATATTTATAGAAGTAATTTACCATTAACTACCTTGAAATGACTTAACAGGAGATAGAGGAAGCATTCATTTCCTAACATGCCTAAATGAGGATGCATGTTTAGGTTTCTTTCCTGAAAGCACTCTACCTTTCCTTTAAAACCTCATGTAATGTAATCTGTGTCCATTTTATTAATATTAATTTCATGCATATTCAGGACCAATCATTCATGTCTTTTTGAAGTTTTGTCTTCAGACATTGCTTAGACATTTTTTGAAAGTATAATCTTTAAATATAAAATTTATATTAGCTAATTTCACTGGAAGATGGTATTTACCATAAAATTCCATGATAAAACTTACCTATCTCTTTTATTGGTTATGTTATTTTTTCTTTCAAATATCCAAGCTGTGTTACTCTTTTTGCCAGTTGTTTTCTTCAATTTCAGGTTTCTGCTCTTTGTACCCATAGGGAAGGTATTTAAAACATACTTTATCAGTAAGAGTTAACTTTCTGCTTCATACTAAAGGTATAAACAGTTTTCCTTCAATGCCAAGTTTTATGATAGTCGCTATATAAAACTATTAGGTGCATTCCTTCTCTTTCCATCTTCCTTCCTCATCACCAGTTATGTGATTGAATAAGAAGAAAACTAAGAATATCAACTGAATACCACTGAAATGACATAAGAACTCATGAAATGAGAAGTGAAGTTCCTGCAGAATTTGGCAAGTGAGAAGAGAGCACCAAGCATGGCTTTCACACTTTTTTATTCTTCCTATTTTTTATTAGAGAGTGAATAGGCAGATACCACTGCCAACTACACAGAAATAAAATGTCATATGAGAATGATATGAACCATTGTATGCTAATGAATTAGATAACATGATACAATGGACAAATTCTGAGAAATACATGAACTGACTTGAGTATACTGACTTGAGAAGAAACAGAAGCTCTCAATAAACCAAGTACAGAGATTGAATTTGTAGTTAAAAAAAAATAAGCCTCCCCCCCAAAAAAAAGCTTGGGACCAGATGGCTTCACAGGTAAATTTTTCCAAACATCCCATGAAGAATTAATAGCCCAGGCTACCCCATTCAATTGTTTCTTACTCCTCATTAGCTACCTCAAGCTCCTTTGGCATGGAGTGTAGATTCTGGGATGGAAGAATTGGTGAGCAGGAGAGGAATTCCCTGGGTCAGTCCAAATCATGGAGAACTAAATCTGTATAATTCACACAAAAAACTGCACCTGAAGCCAGAGTTTTGGTCTCACTGCTGCCAGCCATAAGGCTGGGCAATGAACAATGATAGCTGCTGCACATAGAGTAAAATTGACCAGTATTTACTGCAATTTATCAGCCTCTTCCTCCCACTCTTCCTTGGATGCTGTACAATGTTCTACTAAATTCAAGTTTCAAAATTATCGATTCAGACAGTTCCTGCCTGTTTGATAATAGTTTTGTTGGAGGGACCAATTCCTAGAAATTCTTACTCAGCTGTCTTCTTCAACCCTCAGTGGCTTTCATATTTCCAACAGGCAAATTGACAATTCCTTACTTATGATGGGAACTGTATTAGTCAAGGTTCTCAAGAGAAACAGAACTAAACAGGAGATATCTGTAAATATGAGATTTATAAAGGTGTCTCATGCACAATGGGAATGCAAGAATCCAAAATCTGTAAGGGCAGGCTGTGAAGCTGGTGGCTGCACTGAAGGGTCTGGACAGACTTCACAGGAGAGGCTCACTGCCTGAAGAAGCAGTGAAAATTCTCTCTTCTGCTTTAAAAGTCTTTACCTGATTGAATCAAATCCAGTTGATTGGATTATGTTGTTGTGTGATATTTGGTTGGCTATAGATATAATCAGTCACACCTGCAATCAACTGACTAATGATTTAATAAAACAGCCTTCTGGTTTATCAGCCAGCCATGAAATATTCTTGTAGCAATGGTCAGGCCAGTACTTGCCTGACCAGACAGCTAGGCAGCATCTGGCCAAGTGGACACCAGAACTTTACCATCACAGTAACCTAGCAGTAATCATTTATTCAAATAATGACTTTGGTGTGCTAAGGATTGGCTGAAAAATTATTAAAAAGTGTTTTTGCAATAAGATGCACAGTAACATGGGCCAACTTTATGCTATGCCTAAAAGGTGACTTGCACACAGGCAAAACAGAATAGAATGTTTTAAAGTTGTCTCTGCCACTTATTCACATTGTACTGAATAGGGTGACAGGAAACTTTTAATTGGGAAGGAAACTCCTTTTAATTCTTCCAAAAGAGGAGCAAAGCTCTCTCCTTGAATCTAGGCTGGCCTTAATGATTTGCTTGACCAATAGACTTTGGTTCATGTACCTTTGAGGGATTCTAGGATGTGGGTGCTTGTGGGTTATGTGTGGTATGTTTGTGTATGTATGTGTGTTTACTATCCCAATTGCATTCCATCAAATATGCAATTGTTTATAGTACACATATGCACCCATATACACATCGTATGTCTGACTAGAAACACACACATAGATATGTGTACATATTACATATATCTAAATGAAAACACATATGCAACTATGTGTGATTATGTATAATGTTAATCAATAAAATCCAAAAAAATAACAATTTCATAAAATGGAGAAAATACATCTGGCTTAACTCACACTTATCTATATCTCCATAAAGAAGGTGTGCCAGTTTGAAAAGATTGTGTACCGTAGAAACGCCATGTTTTAATCCAAATCAATCTTGTGGGAGCAATGGTTTCTTCTAATCCCTATTCAGTACTATAGGTGGAAACTTGATTAGGTTATCTACATGGAGATGTGACTCAATCAGTTGTGGGTATTAAACTTGACTAGTTGGAGACACGTGTCTCCACCCATTCTATGTGTTTCTTATAGTTCACTGGAATCTTAAAAAAGAAGTATTTTGGAGAAAGCATCAGAATGCCACAGAACCATGAGTCAGAGAGTCCACCAGCCAGTGACTTTTGGAGAAGAAGAAGGAAAACACCTCCTGAAGAGTTTCATGAAACAAGAAGCTGGAAGAGGAAGCTAGCAGACTTTGCCACGTGCCTTTCCAGCCATGAGAGAAATCCTGAACATCATCAGCCTTCTTGAACCAAGAATGCCTTAGATTGGACTTATCTATAGATTTGTTTTAATTGGGACATTTTCATGGTCTTAGAACTGTAAACTTGTAACTTATTAAATTCCCGTTTGCAAAAAGGCATTCCATTTCTGGTGTATTGCATTCTGGCAGCTAGCAAACTAGAACAGACCCACTCAAATTGTTGTCTATTTCTCACTTTAGCAACTAGAATAATCCTCATTTAATTTAAAAAGAGAAGGAGATGAACTATGTCTTACATTCCTGGCTCTGATGCCAAAGATTGTCTTAGTTTTTAGGCTGCTTTGACCAGTACCACATAATGGGTTGGATAAATAATGAGAATTAATTGTTTCCTGCTTTTGAATGCTGGAAGGCTTGTTTCTTCTCCCAGCATTGGTAGCATTCTGGCAGGCTCTCAGATCCTATGGTCCTTGTAAGGCAGGATTAGAATTAGGGTACTGGTTGGCTGATGAACAAAGGGTAAATTGCAAAGAGCATTCAGACCTCAAGGAGAATGATATCTCTGAGAACAGCAATAGACAGCACCTAGGGGCTAAATGCCCGCCCACCTGAATGACTCATCTACACTCAAGCATCACAAAGGAGGGAGAAAGGTGAAGCCAACCAACCCCACCTGAGAAAGTTATCTAACATCAAGCATCTACCAAGGAGGAAGAAGAGAGAACACTAAAATAGTTCATAAAAATTACACAAGGAACAAAAATCTATAAAAGCAGATGTCTCCACTGAGCTGGGGCCTCTCACCTCTTGTCCCTTTTTTCTTGTGAGAGGCCCACATGCCCTCTCATGTGCTTTCTTGATAAACTTTCTACCAGCTTACTCAATTTGGGCTGTTCCTTTGAAATCTTTCTCATGGCAAGCCCAAGAACCTAGACCCAAATCCAGCAACACTTGGGTTATTTGTTTTTTCCATCATATGCGAACATTTTGATGTCCTCTACTTTTTCTTCTGTGTTCTGTTGAATTCTGGCTTCTAGCCCCTCCTGGCTGCTTTCTTTTTGTATGGCCACAGTGATAGGATTAAGACCCATGCTGATTCAGTTGACCACAATTTAACTAAAATTAGCATCTTGAAAAGGTCCTAATTACTTTAATCCCACAGCCATGGTTTTAAGATTAAGAACATGTTTTCTTCCTTGGTTAATTTAATCTACCACACACTATTATTACAGTTTTTTAGCATTGTCCTGGAATTGGTGATCTATGCAATTAAAATAAAAGCAGAGAAATAGTATGTAAGAATATAAGAAGAAAGAGCCAGAACCATCTTCATTTACAAAGTTAATGATAATAAAATTGAAAAGACATAAATGAATCAGCTTGTTATTAGAAAACATGTAAGAATTTATTGTGTGCTTACAAAACCTCAAAGTACTTCTAAATCAAAATGATAATCAGTTAAAGGACAAAAGAAACAGGAAATCCTGCTGAATATGGCAAGAAGAAAGATAAAATAACTGGGAATGATCTTAGAAAAAAATGTACTGCATGTATATGAAGAAACACATAAAATCTGAAAGATCAATGTGGCAGTTTGCATCTGTTGTGTACCCCAGAAAAGCCATATCCTTTAATTCTCATTCAATATTGCTGGGTAGGATCTTTTAAATTGCTTCCATGGAGATGCAGCCCACCCAATTCTGGGTGGTAACCTTTGATTAGATGGTTTCTAATACCTGCAAGGTATTGCCACCTAGTTGGCACCATTATTGAGTTTTCAAAAGGTCATTCCACAGTTTTATGAAACCAAATGCTTCTGGATGATGGGGAACATGGTAAGACCAGAGAATTCCTTGAGCATATGCCCATTCTCACACTTCATTTGCTGTGAAGTGGGTTCCTTGATCAGAAGCAATGCTGAGTGAAGTTCCATGATGATGAATAAGGCATTATGTAACTCCATGGATGGTAGTTTTGGCAGAAGCATTGCATGCAGGGAAAGCAAACATATATTCAGAGTATTTATCTATTCCAATTAGAACAAATCACTGCCTCTTCCATGATGGAAGTGGTTCAAACCATGTAGCCAGCTGATCACCACAGGGAATGGTGCCAGATCAAGGGTTGAGTGTGGATCTCTGCTGTTGGCAGATTGGGAACTCAGCAATGGCTGTAGCCAGGTCAGATTGGTGAGCAGAAGTTCATGCTTCTCAGACCATGCATAACCTCCATCCCTACTGTCATGACACTGTTCATGAGCCTGTTGGGCAATGACAGGAGTTGCTGGGGAAAGAGGCTGACTGGTATCCACAGAACAGGTCATCTTATCCACTTGATTATTAAAATCTCCCTTACTGAAGTCACCATCTGGTGCACTTTCACATGGGACACAAGTATCTTCAAGTTTTTAGCTCACTCAGAAAGGTCTATCCATATACCTCTTCCTCAGACCTCTTTGACACCAATCTTTCAATCATAGTCTTCCTGTCCCTAATCATCCAGACAAACCATTAGCAACAGCCCATAAGTCAGTATACAAATGCACCTCTGGCCAGTTTTCCTTCCAAGCAAAATGAACAACCAAGTGCAGTGCCCCAAATTCCACCCACTCGGAAGATTTCACCTCACCACTGTCCTTCAGGGATACCCCAGAAAGTTGTAGCTACCCACTTTTGGGTGCTGCAGCTGCCCACTTTTGGGTGGTACCTAAATATCATGCAGAACTGTCTGTAAACCAGGCCAGAGTTTTCAATCAACTAGCCTCCCCAAGAGGCTATAGCTCTGATCTGAGAAAGAGAAGGTATTATGGCAGGGGTGCAGACCATGGGCATTTGGGTAACATCCTCATGTAACTTACTTTCGCATTCAGGACCTGCTCTGGCCCTATCTTGTTTATACCATTTCCATATTATGATGGAGTGCTGCTGCACACTCCCAAATTTCTGGCCTAGTAGGTCAGACAATACCCAGCTCATGATAGGCAATTCAGGTCTCATGGTAACTTGGTGGCCCATGGTTAAGCATTCAGTCTCCACTAAGGCCCAGTAGCAGGCCAAAAGCTGTTTCTCAACAGGAGAGTAGTTAACTGAAGCAGATGGCAAGACTTTGCTCCAAAATCCTAAGGGTCTGCACTGTGATTCTCCTATAGGGGCCTGACAAAGCCTCCAGACAGCATATCTGTTTTCCACTAACACTTCCAGAACCATTGGATTTGCTGGATTATATGGTTCAAGTGGCAGAGCAGCTTGCACAGCAGCTTGGACCTGTCATTGAGCCTCCTTTGTTCAGGTCCCCTGAACACTCAAAATTAGCTGCTTTCTGGTCACTCGATAAATGGGCCGGAGTACCACACCCAAATGAGGAATATGTTGTTGCCCAAATCCAAAGAGACCAAGTAGGTGTTGTGCCCCTTTTTTGGTCATAGGAGGGCCCAGATGCAGCAACATCTTCACCTTAGAAGGGATTTCTCGACATGTCCCACACTCAGCACCTAGAAATTTCACTGAGGTGGAAGGCCCCTGTATTTTTGTTGGATTTATCACCCATCCTCTGACATGCAGATGACTTACCAATAAATCTACAGTAGTTGCTACATCTTGCTCACAAGGTCCAATCAACATGCTATCATCAATATAATGGGCCAATGTGATGTCTTGTGGGAGGGAGAAACAATCAAGGTCCCTGAAGACAAGATTATGACATAGGGCTGGAGCGTTGATATACCCCTGAGGTACAACAGTGAAATATACTGCTGACCTTGCCAGCTGAAAGCAAACTGTTTCTGGTGGTCCTTACTAACAGCTATTGAGAAAAAAACACTTTCCAGATTAATAGTTTCATACAAGGTACCAGGGGATATGTTGACTTGCTCAAGCAATGATACCACATCATTGGATCTGGGATTGGAGTCATCACCTGGTTAAAATTATGATAATCCACTGTCATCCTTTAAGACCCATCTATTTTCTGCACAGGCCAGATAGGAGAATTGAATCAGGATGTGGTGGGAATCACCATTCCTGCATCCTTCAAGTTCTTAAAGTGGCAGTAATCTCTGCAGTCCCTCCAGGGATCCAGTATTGCTTCTGATTTGTTATTTTGCTACTTAGGAGCAGTTCTAGTGGCTTCCACTTGGCCTTTCCTATCATGATAGCCTTCACTCCATGAGTCAGAGAGCCAATATGGGGATTCTGCCAGTTGCTCAGTATGTTTATCCTAGTTATGCATTCTGGAACTGGGGAAATAACTAAAGAATGGGTTTGGGGACCCACTGGACCCACTGTGACATGCACCTGAGATAAAACTCTATTGATCACCTGACCTCCATCAGCCCCCAATCTGACTCGTGGACCAGAGTGACATTTTGGGTCCCCAGGAATTAATGTCACTTCTGAACCAGTATCTAATAATCCCCCAAATATCTGATCATTTCCTTTTCCCCTATGCACAGTTACCCTGGTAATAGGCCTTAGGCTCCTTTGGGAAGCTTTGGAGGGTGATTAAGACTGTGAATGTTTGGTAGTGTAACAGCATTCTCCCCCAAAGGAAACTGGCCTCCCCCTCATTTAAATGGCTCTGGGTCTTTAAATTGTCTCGAGTCTGGAAATTGATTAAGGGGCTGTGACTCTCTGTTTTTGTAATTCAAGTTACACTTCTGTTCACTTGACCTAGAACTCTTCTGCTTATACAGCTCAAACAAAAATTTAGTTGACTGTTCATCCACTGTATTTCTAGGTACCCCATGATCTACTAGCCAATGCCATAAGTCTCTGTGAGTCAGATTATTTTGACTCCTACTTTGAATCTGCTGCCTATTATGACAGCCATGTCTACCTTGTCTTTGGTGATTAAATGCTGCCACCTGGCTTCTGCCAACTCGAGATCCCATCATCCCCATTGTGTTTAAGGATTCCAGCTCAGTGACAGCACTTCCCACATTAATATCTGACCTACAGAGAAGGGTGACTATAGAGCTCTTCAGGGATGATGGAGCTAGTCTCACAAATTTACTTCTCAATGGTCTCGTAAAAGGTATGTCCTCTGAGCATTCCTGGGGTGTATGGGCAGGCTCTCCATGATAAGTTTACTCTAACATTCCGATCTCTCCAAGCTGTTGGATCCCTTCATCTACATTACATCAGAGTAATTATGGCATTTCGACCTCGGGTATGTCGGCCACCTTTTGATCCATGTGTCAGTCAGCCATCCAAACAAACTGTTGATGCCTTTTCTAATCCCTCAAGCTATAACATTAAATGCAGAATCCCTGCTTAGTGGGCCCATATCAGTAAATTCAGCCAGATCAAGCTTTTTATTTCTTCCACCATTATCCTGCAGCCTTGAAATCCATTCCCACACATATTTCTCTGATTTCTGTCTATTTAAATTGGAAACTCATGCACTTCTTTTAGAGTATAGTGTACCTCCTCAGGGGTGACACTTTGTACTTCATCTTTGGGGTCCTGTTGGGATTTCAGTCTAGTTACAGATTTGCAAGAAAATGGGGTTTTGGGGGTGGTCAGGGAAAGAGTTAGAAGTATCTTCCAAGTCAATTACTTCAGGGCATTCGTTTGCAGTTTCATCTGGTTGAAACAGGATTAATCACTCCAGGCAGAGGAGCAAGGGCTTCTTCCCCATGGGGGCTAATTCCATGCTTCTCAGGCGCTGAAGGGTTAATCCCTTCAGGTGGAGGTTAGGTAGCCGAGTCCTCGGGGCAGGCTGTAGGTAGGGTGGCTATGTTCTCAGGGCAGACTATTACAGGATTATCTAGAAAAGACTCAACACAATCTAGGGTTTCAATGTTTCCACAGCCATCATTATCAATCCATACATCACCACCCCATTTTTTAGGATACCACTTCTTTCCAATCAGTGCCCTCACTTTAATGGCAGACACCATCTAAGAATGAGATTTCAGTTTATGTTGCAAAGTTGCTATTCTAACAATGAGATTCTGAGTCTGATTTTCAGAGATCTCAAGTCTGCAGCTACAGAAATATGCAATATTTTCCAAAATAAATCACAAACACCTGGGAATATTTGGCAGCTAGAAGGAATACTACAGCATGGGGTGGGAACATTACATAGTGTAACTGTAAACGCTTTGGTATTAATTTTTACTATATGCATGTTTTACTTGATGAAAAGTCCCATACTTCATATTACAATTTTATGATGCAACATTGTGATGACTCAAAAATTGTCTTTAACTTATCCCAAATTTCTAAAGTATACTATATCCACATACAATTTAATTTTCCATGTACAAAATTGGTGGTTCATTGTAGTTTGCATTCAATAATGTTTGAAAAGATATCCAGGCCCAGTTCTATGCTAATTTGAAGTTGTTGTGTACACATGAAAAGCCATGTCCTTTAATTCAGAGTCAATATTGTAGGGTTGAAAACTTTTTTAGATTGTTTCCATGGAGATTGTCCCACTCAATTGTGAGTGTGATCTTTTGATTAAATTACTTCCTGGAAATATGACATACCCAATTGTGGGTGTGGCCTTTTGATTAGATGGAGATGTGATTCCACCATTCAAGGTGGATCTTGAATAGTTTACTGGAGTCCTTTAAAATGGGAAACATTTTGGAGGAAGCACAGATACTTGGAGAAATTTTGCTTCAGAGCTGACAGGGACACAGACATTTGGAGATGCTTAGAGTGCTGACAGACAGAACTAATGCCAAGACATGCATGTCTACAGATGCAGAGCCCAGCAGATATCACCATGTGCCTTCTCATGAGATGCTAAGCAAAACAGAACCCAGAATTGTGTCCTGGAGGAGCTAAGTGAAGGCCCACAGATGCTTAGAGAGAAAACCATTCACATCAGAAGCTGGAAGCAATGGAATTGGAAACAAGGAAAAGCAGATGCCAACCAAATGCCTTCTCATGTGACAAACATTGGCCTTTCTTGAGTCAACGTATCTTTATCTGGATGCCTTAGTTTGGACATTTTTATGCACTTCGGACTGTAAACTTGTAATTTAATAAATTCCTTTTTTAATAGCTGTTCCATTTCTGGTGTATTGCCTTCTGGCAGTATTTAGCAAACCAACACAACTTCTGACACTTCAACTGCTTAGAAGTTACCACTCCTTGTCCTCACAAAAAGAACAAAAATTAACAAAATGAAAATTGCTGACTTTCTTATATTCATCATAGAACTAAGGTCACAGGGAAATGGCCACTCTGAAACCTGGAGAAATAGGAAAATACAGAGAATCACAGCTCACATCATCTCATGAGGAGCAGAATTCACCCGAGTCAGTAACTGGTAAGAACACTGAAATGGTTCTTGACAAATTGATGGAGCTTGAGGGTAGAGTAATGTGGAGACACAGGATCCAGGCACCCATTCTATACTGAAAAAACTCTTGCATGTAGCCCCCTGCTATGACCAGGACAGAAGTTAAAAGTAAATTGACCTCTTTGTGGTGGGGAGGGGTGATGGAGAGAATGTACAGATGATATCATAGGTAGGCATTAAAAGTCTCCTTCTTTGATAACTGTTACTAACAAATCTCCAGGCCCCTGTGCCATGAGACATGCTGAAATTCTGTTCTCACACCCTTGTCTTAGGCCCTTAAAAGCCCTTGCACTCTCTGTCCCTTTGAGGAACATTCACTTCTGTTCTAAGCATAGCCCCCACTGGGAAAGTTGTTCTCCTCTTCCTAAGTCCCAATAAAATCTAATCCATGTCTAACTCTCTGCCTAGTGTGTTCTCTGGTCTTAGGGCTGTGCTGACCCAACCTCTTCAAAAGCTGGGTTTGAATAATTGGTGAGCCAGCCAGGAAACCAAAGAGCTACAGGCTATATCAGGTATGAGTTCTGAGAAGGGAGAATCCATAGGGGAAATCCAAAATTGGCCTCTAACATTCATGTAGGGAGGGGAGGCTGTCCTCCTATATGAATGGGAAGCTTATGCAGTGAAAGTATGGGGATGCCCTGAAAATTCTGGTGGGATTGTGAACTGTTTTGCAACAGATAACAGGCCAAATGATGGTGGCCATAGCCTGGGCCCTTTTAGGAGCCTATATGTGGGCCACAGAGGCAAAACAGGCAGCAAAAGCAATTTTGCCCACCATCTAGAGAAGCAATTAAGAATAGAAAGTAACATGTGCCTCGCCCATGTGGAAATGAAAGAATTTCTGACTGATCTCCTGTGCCAGGTGGACAGTCATTTAGAAACGCTGGCATACAGACATGCCTGAGTCAGAGACCATAAGTTGCCTCAGGCTTGAGTCCAGAGGGTTTTAGCTACTCTGGGGCGGATCCCAAACATGGTACCATGTATATTCCTGTTCAGAAGAAGGGGAGGGTAATGGGAGGTGGAGGAGGATGAAGAGTCCCAGCAGGTGTGCCCCATGATATGGCAGAAAAGGAAGGCATCACAAAATTCCCTCCTTAGGTTCAGCAACTCCAACCTCCTGAATAAAAAACATGTTACTATGAGAGATTATACTGCTGCAGAATTGGGTGATTCAGGGCAGCAGTTTAGAAAATAAAACTAGGAAGTCCCTACCCAATACGCCTCTGAGGTATGGGAACAGAAGGGAAAGCACTTTCTGGAGTGGAGATGAGGCATCTATTACCACCATCCCCTCACTATGACAAAGCTTGTATGCTACCTCAGCTGATGGGAAAACCACCTCTTTGTTGGTGTGGTTGACTGATGGGTGTAAGGTTGCATGGCTTAAAAAAGGGAATGTGCCACACTATAACCCCATTGGAAAAATGTGGAGGAGCTACAAAACAATTTTTAAGGGGGCTGGAAATGAAGCATGCCATTTATGCCATGGTTTTGTGGTCCTAACATTGAAGCTTTTACTACAGAAATGAAAGGCATAGTTTTAATACTGCCCCCAACCATTACTATGGGCCTCCCATCTCCATCCCAAACTGGCTAGTAGGACAGCCCATTTCCCTTGCTTCTAAGCCTATAAACGACTTTGGAGAATAAAAGAGGCTGCAAAAGAAGATGTCAGGAGTAAGGGCAATGGTAAAGGTTTCCCAAGAGCATGATAGCCTTAATCCGGTTTCCTGCAAGCAAATGCTGTCAGCTCTCATTGTTGCAGGCACAGAGGATATAGATAAGTAACCCAATGAAGTACTAATAAAACTATGGAGCAAATTGCCTAGGGACCAAAGATTTACTAAGGTGAGCTTTAAGCCTACAAAGGAGAAAGGAAGTCAGAAAAGAAATTGCCATTCAGAGTTCAAGCCCAGGAGCCCTCTGCTTCCCTGGATTAGGCATGACAAGGGGATTTCCTTCTTAATCCATGTACATTAATCTATGGGAATACAGCCTGATTCTATGGGCCAGTACTGGCTATACATAGCTATGGGGGATAAACAATCCAGGAAAAGTGGCACAATCTAACTTTACAAATTGAGAAATTGATTCTCCCCACACACACACAAATACATATGATACATATTTTCTCTATACCAGAATACATTTTAGGAACTGATCTACAGAACTTCATGCTGCAGATCACTAAAGAGGAATTTCACCTCTGGTGCAGAGTGATAAAATTGTTCTTAAAGGGGCAGGCAAAATGGTCCCCTTCAAAAGTAACCCTGCTTTGGAGGGTCATATCTACAAAACAATATAAAACTCTGGGAGGGCATCAAGAAATCTCAGCAACTTTCAAAGAACTGGAGTGCTATTATCCCCACCTACAGCCCTTTCAATAGTCCTGTATTGCCAGTATGAAAGCTTGATGGAACGTGGCATATAACAGTAGATTATCAGGTGTTAAACAAAGTAACACCACCATTGTATGCCACAGTCCTGAAAATTGCTGGTTTATTACAAAAAATTAGTAGACAATCATGTCAATATCATTTGTATTGGATCTTGTTAATGCTTTCTTTAGTATCTCCCTAAAAAAATCAAGACACTGAGCATTTGCCTTCACTTGGGGAGGCCAACAATGGACTTTTACGGCATTTCCCCAAGGCTATATACATAGTCCTACCATTTGCCATGGTCCCATGGCAAAAGATTTGGCTAAGTGGAAAAGCCTATACCACTATATCGATGAGGTCATGTTAAACAGTAACTCTCTTTCAGAACTAAAAGAAGCCTCAGGCTCATTGTTATCTCACCTTGAGACTTGGGTATGGGCAATTAATCCTGACAAACTGCAATGCCTTGGCTGCTCTGTCAAATTCTTACATGTTGTAGGGTTGGGTAAGACAAAAATTATTCCACAGTAATTGATAAGATCCAATGCTTTTCTTGTCACATATGCCAAAATAACCAATGGCTATCTTGGAGTTGTTGGAGTATTGGAAACCTTTCTCCCCTCATTTAGCCCAAATTTTAAAACATTAGCATATGGTAAATAGAAAAGGTCATACTTTAAAAAAGCAAAAAGGGTAAAAGCACAAGCACAAGCATTGGGGGATGTAGATCCAGACCTGCCCTGTGAATTGGATGTAACTAGCACTAATATTGGCTTTGGGTTTGGTCTGTGGCAGAGGCAGCATTCTAAATGATTGTCCCTTGGCCTTTGGTCACAGTTGTGGAAAGGGCAGAAATGAGATGCAGCCTCTTGGAAAATCAATTGTGTGCTGCATATAATGCCTAATTGCAGGTAGAGGAACTGATACAAATATACCTAGTCACCTTGGAAACTTCCATCTCTATTCAGTGATGAATAATCAACATGGATTCTAAGTCACACTCTGGCAGTGCCCAACTGAGCATGCTGACTGTGCTGGTTTGAAAGGAAGTATGCCCCCTAAGAAAAGCCATATTTTAATATAAATCCCATTTCATAAAGGCAGAATACTCTCTATTCAATACTGTATGTTTGAAACTGTAATGAGATCATCTGCCTGGGTGATGTGATTTAGTCAAGAGTGTTTGTTAAATTGGATTAGGTGACGACATGTCTCCACCTGTTTGGGTGGGTCTTGATTGGTTTATTGGAGTCCTATAAAAGAGGAAATATTTTGGAGAATTAGAGATTCAGAGAGAGTGACACTACGAAGCAGAGAGTCCACGAGCCACCAACCTTTGGAGATGAAGAAGGAAAACGCCTCCTGGGGAGCTTCATGAAACAGGAAGCCAGGAGAGTAAGCTAGCAGATGACGCCGTCTTCGCCATGTGCCCTTCCAACTGAGAGAGAAGCCCTGACTGTGTTCGTCATGTGCCTTCTCACTTGAGGGAGAAACCCTGAACTTCAGTGGCCTTCTTGAACCAAGGTATCTTTTCCTGGATGCCTTGATTGGACTTTTCTATAGACTTGTTTTAAGTGGACATTTTCTCAGCCTTAGAACTATAAATTAGCAACTCATTAAATTCTCCCTTTTAAAAGCCATTCCATTTCTGGTATATTGCATTCCAGCAGCTAGCAAACTAGAACACTGACCAAATGGAATACCTAGTTGCTACAACACAGTATTTTCAATACCAGGCCTCTGAGTGCAGAAATGCACAAGATTCTCAAATCAGTGCCCCATATGGAAGATTCAACAGCTAAAGTCACTGCACCTGTAATGGCTATTAAAATACCCACTATACAAGTCACAGGTCCCATTCACATATCTCCTTGGTACACTGATGGGTCCACTAGTGGGCAGCCTCTCACATGGACAGCTGTGGCAGTACAACCCAGTATTGACATTGTATGGTGGGTGACTGGTACTGTGCAAAGCAGTTCAGTGGGCTGAGTTAAGAGCAGCATGATGGAAACGGCACATGATTCAGGAGACACGCTAACTCTATGCTGACAGCTGGGCTGCTTACAAACACCTTATGACCTGGATGGCACCTGGAAGCAGGAACAATGGGCAGTCATAGCCACTCATTCTGGGGACAGGAATTGTGGAAAGACACCTGGGACTGTCAACGGTGAAACTTCCAGCTGTCAATCATGTGTGAGCAGCTAGTGGACATTACTAGAGAGTGCATTTTTTACTCCCTATGTCGACCACATAAGCTACCACATCATATGAAACACATTGGTGGGTCACCAAGTGACTCAGTGGAAAGTGGACTACATCAATTCCCTGCTGCTCTTGGAGGAGGCAAGTTATGCTTTAACTGCCATGGACAGAGCTACAGGACTGTTGTTAGCTTTCCTGGTAAGGAAGGTGAAGCAGAGGGCCACCATCAGATATTTGGAGAAGGTAAACTCTCTGTACGGAGTGCATACATGGCTACATTGACTAGGAGACCCTTTCATTGGGCAGATGGCCCAATCCTGGGCCATGGATCAGGACATCATGTGGACATTCATCTGTCCTACAATCCTAGAAGCATCAGCTTTATTAAAGAATGAATGGTTTGTTAAAGAACCCCTAAAAGATTATAAGAGGTCCTTGCAACAGTGGACTAAAAAAACTATCAGATCTTAACTTGATTGAATACAATGCTAGGGGGCTGCAACTCCAGATCCTATTGAAGCTCTAATGGCGGGAGTTAGGTAGGCTCTGAAAATAGAAAAGGGCCAGCTGCTTTGCAGTCTCAAAGGTGGAATCATCATTTTTTTATAGCCCATGCTTCAGACCATACAAATGGAAAATTAGGTCCTTGGACCTTAATACTGGCCTATGTAACCATGGTGGTTGAGAATCTTAAGTCCATTGGGGATAGGAGTCACTCAAAATATGATAATCTGACCATGATTTATAAAAGAAAACAAAAAAAATGCCTTTTAAAAGTTTAATACCAATCTGTGGCTTCCTATCCCCATCAGAACTTTATGTATAACTACGCAGACCATTCTTATACCTAGACTAATGATCGATGTCACAGTGAAGGACTTTTAAGACTTACGGGGGGAGAATATCTGGTATTTAAGACCTCCCCATTATGTCCATTTGCCTGGTACCTTGCCATCTACTGATGGGACCTTGCATGTATATTTTTAGATTAGCAGGAATTGCCACTTATTGTTCCCCATAAACTTATTTCTTTTCCACCATAGTGTCCTAGAAAACACCTTCCTTGAGTGGTATAACTCATGCTCACAATTGAACCAAATATTGGGTTTGCACAGACTTACAATCTTCAGGCACTGCCAGCCTTCTCTGGACTGTGGTCCCTGCAAACTGACTGCATGGGGTAACCTGCTGGCCTGGCAAAATTCAACGCATTGGAAAATCTGGAAAAGAATCTTCTCATTTAAGACTGAAATCCAACTCCCATCCTATAATGATACCAGGGCTTCATGTCCTCCCTTGTATGGGAACAGGTGAACAAGCCCTGACTCCTATTAGGGTACACTGTATATGATAGTTTAGGGTGGCTGATGGCAGAAGATAAGGGCAGACCCCTTATCTAAATGGTTTAATTCCCTTTCTTGGCCATGGCAGCGGCACTTTGTGAAGTTGTTATCTCTGTGAAGGGGGCCAGGGGGACTCCTAGTATTCTGCGGTCTCTTATACTCTTACTGTGGAACGTGGATGTAATGCCTGTTGTATGGCCAAGGCAGTCTGCCGTGTGGGGTGGAACTGGATTGTAGAGACCCAAGGCCAGCCTCTCCCTCAATATTGAGAATATGTACCGCATGGAGTTGACTACAATGACTGGGACAGAAGTTCAAAGTCATTGGACCTGCTCAGGGAGGAAGGGAGGCAGAATGTACATATGGCATCATAATCAAATCATTAAAACTCCTCTCCTTTGATCACTGTTGATAGCAAATGCTTCCACGCCTGTGTCACAAGACCCTACGGATGTCTGTTCTCACGTCCTGGTCTTATACTCACATATGCCCTTATGCTGTCTTCCACTTTGCAGAGCACTGGCTTCTATTTTCATATGGCTGCTACTAGGAGATATCTTCTCCTATTTCTAAGTCCCAATAAAACCCATGCCCAAGCCTCTGCCTAGTGTGTTCTCTGGCCTTTCAGCTGTGCAACCCGAACTCTTCAAGAGCTGGGTTGGAGCATCTAGATTGAGAATTTAAAACTCATGGAGGCCAAGTCTTAGGACTGTGCCAATGTTTTCACGGCCTTTACCTCCAGGAGACCCACTAGGTTTTCAAGGTGAAAATATTAAAAAAAAAAATTCCCTGTGTGCTTTCTGCAGGGAAGGTAAAAAATAATCATTTTGAAATACATCAGGAGGGTTTTCTGAAACAAAGGGCTGCCCTCAGGAGAAACTACTTCACTAGAGCCTTATATGATCTGGGAAGTGATTATACAACCCAACCCCCTGCAGCCTTCCTGTCAAACATAGGTGAGGAACAAAAAGGGCCAAGGTCAGCCCAACTAAAACTGAAAGTTAAATGTACATTGCAAAATCTAGACCAGCCACTATATTTTAAACATAATAAATATGCTAAGACAGGTAAGAAAAATGAATAGCTCAATTAAAACTGGAAAAGGCAGAAATAGAGAAAGCAAAAAGTAATAAATAAAAAGTATAATTAAAGTCAGTTCCAGACATGGTAGGTATTAATGGAAAAAGGTTAGTAATTATTTTAAATATGAATGCCTAGACGTCAGCTAGAAGACAGAGACTGTTGGAATGGATAAAAAACAAACAAACAGAAAACAGAAACAAGACCCAACTATATACTTTCCACAAGAAACTCACTTGAGATTTTAAAATGCAGATTGAATAAAAATAAAGAAAGATAAAGATACCATGATAAAACTAATCTGAAGAAATCTGGAGTAACTATATTAATTTCAGCCACAACAGATTACAGAGCTAGGAGCATTATAATGGTTAAAGAGGGGCATGATGCAACGACGAAGGATCAATTCTCTAAGAAGACATAAAAGCCTAAAAATGGACACCCCTAGTGAAGAAGCACCAAACACATGAGACCAAATGAATCATAGAATGTCAAGGAGAAATAGACAAATCCACTATAATTGTTGAAGATTTCAACACCTCTTTATCCATAACTGGTAGCTCAAGCAAGCAGAAACTCAGCAAGGATATGTTTGAACTGAACAGCCCCAGCAATCAGCCTTATCTAGTTGACATTTATAAAATACTTTTTCTAACACCAACAACAAAAACATTCTTTGAAAGCTCCCATGGAATATTTAAGAGGGTGGACCACATCCTGGGCAATGAACACACCTTAGCAAATTTAAAGGAATAAAAATAATACAAAGTATGTTGTCAGACTATAATGGAATTAAACTAGAAATCAATAATAGAAAGAAAGCTGGAAAAATCCAAAAATATTTGGAAAGTAAATAACATACTTCTACAGAATACAAGGGTCAAAAATGAAGTCTCAGGAGAAAGTAAAAAATATATATATTTTGAACTAAATAAAAATGAAAATGCCACTTATTGAAATTTGCACAGTGCAGGGAAAACAGTCTTAGAGAGAAGTTTATACCATTGAATGCTTACTGTAGATAAGAAGGAAGATCTAAAATCAATAATCTAAGTTTTTACCTTAGGAAACTAGAGGACAAAGAGCAACATAAGCCCACAGCAAGCAGAAGAAAATAAAAATTGGAGGATACAATAAAATAAAATTCAAAACAAGAAATGATAGCAGAAAATCAATGAAACCAAAAGCTGGTTCTTTTAAAAGATCGATGCAATTGATAAACCTCTAGCTAGGCTAAAGAATGAAAACAGGAAAAGACTTGAAATATTAATATCAAAATGAAAGAGGGGTCACCACTACTGATCCTATGAACAGTAAAACTAATACACATACTATGCCCACAAATTTCATAACTTAGAAACAGCTGACTGATTCTCAGAAAGACATAAACTACCAAACTAAATCAAGGAGAACTAGATAAAAGAATCATTTTGTATCTATTAAGGAAAATGAATCAATAATAACCTTCTAAAACACTAAATATTTATGAAAAAGTTTTATTGATGCTCTACAATCTCTTCCCAATTGTAAAAGCAAAACGAACAATTGCTAAGTCATTCTATGAAGCCATTATTACTCTAATAATTAAAACCTTAAATCAAAAGACATAGAACATAGAAGCGAATATCCTCTACAGAATATTACCAAACTGAATCCAGCAATTATGAAAAGAATTATACACTGCATACAAGCAGATTTCATTTCAGGTATGTGATATTTGTTTAATATTCAAAAATCAATTAATGTAATCTATCACATCAATAGGCTAAAGAAGAAAAATCACATTTCTGCATATCAATAGATGCAGAAAAAGGCATTTGACAAAATCTCACACCCATTCATGATTGAAAAAAAAAAACTCTCAGCAAACTAGGAATAGAAGATTTCCTCAAATTCATAAAGAACATCTACAAAATGTCTATAGCTAACTTCATACTCGTTAGAAACTAGATATCTTACCCCTAAAGTGAGCAAGGCAAGAATGTCCCCTCTGTTACTCCTATTCAAAAGTGTGCAGAAAAACATAGCTAATTCAGTAAGACAGGAAAAGAAAACAAAAATATACAGATTGGGAAGAAATAAAACGTATGGTAAGAGTATAAAAATCCTAAAGAATCAGTCAAAAAAAGGTGCTGGAACTAATAAGTGATTACAACAAAATATAGGGTACAAGGTAATATACAAAAATAAATAATGTTCCTACATGCCAGCTATGAAAAATTGTGATTTAAAATTAAAACCTAATACCATTTACATTAGTAACAAAAAATTAAATACATGGGTATAAATCTAACAAAATACGTATAGGAGCTGTATAAAGAATAATCTATAAAACTCTGATGAAAGAAAAATCAAAGAAGTTTTAAATCAGTAGCTATGTCATATCCATGGCTTACAAGACTCAATATTGTTAAGATGTCAGTTCATCTCATTAGACCTATACACTAAACCCAATCTTGTTAAAAATCTCAGCAAATTATTTTGTGGATATTGACAAATGATTATAAAGTTTATATGGAAAGGTGAAAAAGCCAGAAGAGACAAGGAATATTGAAGAAAAAAGCAAAGGTCAGAAAACTGCCTCTACCCAAACTCAGGGCTTTACTATAAAGCTTCAGTAATAGACAGCCTGATAGGGGTAAAAGAATAGTCAAATTTATAAATGGAGAAAGGAAAAATAAGAAATAGACACACATGTACAGTCAACTTATGTCTTTGACATAGGAGCAAAGACAATTTAACAGAGAAAGGAAAGTCTTTTCACATTGGTGCTGGATCAATTGGACTTCTACATGCAAAAAAAAAAAAAAACCCACATGTAAGCACAGACCTTATACCTTTCCAAAAATTAACTCAAAATGTACACTGGATCTAAATATAAAGTGCAAAACTATAAAACTTCTGGAAAATAGAAGAAAATCTAAGTGACTAGTTTTTTTGATGAGGTTTTAGATAAACATCAAAACCGTAATTTGGGGACAAAAAAATGGGAAGTTGAACTATTTGCATTAAAAACTTCTACTCTGAAAATATACTACTAAGGAATAACAAGGCAAGTCATAGCTTGGAAGTGAACTTAAATACCCATATATGATAAAGGACTTCTAGCCAATATATGCAAAGGACTCTTGCAATTCAGTAGTAAGAGAACAATCAATCCAATTCAAAAATGTGCAAAATATCTGAAAAATTACCTAATGAAAGATGAGACATAAATGGTAAACAAGCACAGGAATATATGCTCTATAAGGTATTTCATTAGGGAATTACAAATTAAAACGAGATTCCACTACTTACCTCTTAAAATGGCTACAATCCTAAAACACTGAATGCTGATGAGGCCACTGAAATATAGGAGTTCTTCTTCCTTGCTGGTGAGAATGCAGAATGTTCCAGCCACTTTGGAAGACAGTTTGGCAGTTTCTTACAATGCTTACAATTCAACCAAACGTAAATTTAATTCTCTTCCTTCAAAAGATATATTGAAGTCTTAATCCCTGATGCTTGTGAATCTGACTTTATTTGGAAATAAAGTCTTTGCAGATATAATTAAGTTAAGATGAGGTCATACTGGATATGGATGGGCCCTAAATCCAATCACTGGTGTCTCTATAAGGAGAGAGATTTGAAGACATGAGGAAGAAGGCAATCATAGAGATTAGTGATGTAACTACAAGTTGAGCAATGCCAAGAATTGTGGACAGCCACCAAAAGCCAGGAGAGAGGCATGGAACTCATTATCCCTCAGAACATCTGTAAGGAGCCAAACCTGCCAACACTCTTTGCTAACTGCTCAATTTTTCTGCAAATCTAAAACTGTTCTAAAATAAGGTTTAAGTAGAAAAAGATAAAAATAATACATTATAAACAGACGTTTTCTTGGAAGCCTAGATAAAACACAGTGCAGTTTGTGTTTGAGACATTGATTTTTATCCCTGAACCATGACTAAGCATCTAGGTGAATACTCACAAATCACTTAGATTTTCCAGGGTAATTTTCCTCACTTGTTGCTTTAGATCAAATGATTTCTAATTGTCTTTGTTAATATTTTATTCTATTTTTTCCATTCTGATTTTATTCTTTTATTCAAATGCTTATGAAGATGTGTGTTTGGCCAATAGTGGATGATAACTTTAGTTAAAATAATACACCCCCTTCACCTCTCATACTCTACACTGTCTCTTTCCATAAACTTTTTTTCAGTTGTACACCATCACCTTCTACTTTCCCATGATCTTATAAAGTGCCACATAGAGTACATGTTTTTGATATAAGGTAGAAAATATTGGAATGCCACCTCTTTTCTATTTTCCTTTTCTTTCTGATTTTTTTCTGTTGCTTTACAGACTACAGTTTACAGCAGACTTAGATTGTAGAATTAACATTGGACATGAGCAAATTCTACTGTTAATAATTCCCAAAACATCCATGGAAAATGATAGAGTGAAATGGTACCACTGAAAGATATGTCCATTCTCTCTAGGATATTCTAAGACTCACATAAGTAGTGTTTACTTGTGACAGATTGTATCATCAGTGTTAAATACAAGTAATACACGCAATATTTATAAATAAAGATGTAGGGTAGCATAATAAATAAATGCTACTACACACAGAAACTTAGAAAATAACATTTGTAATGTTAAGGGCTGCTTAATTTGGTTGACTCACATTTTACTTTCTTTTATTGTTATATTAAAATCGAGAGATTATAATTTTTGAATCATCACACTATTTCTTCACATTTATTCATATTCGTATAGTTTTGCCAATCTCTAGAAATGGGGAAATACTGATGAACACCACAAATTTCCATTCCGAAATCCATCTCAGCCATTTCCCTCTTACTCTAAAACAACCAATTTGTGAACAGTAGAAATCTTTTCTAGTTTCATTTTGTTCTTGCTATGGAAGGCAAAGCATTAATGAAATAAACAAGGGAAGGAAATTATTAAGTGCTTTCTCAAATTTGTGTGTGCTTACCTCTCTCTTTTCATGACTGCTTTTTTTTCCTGAATGTTTCTGCAAAGATTTGGAGAGATGGTAACCAAATCTTGGACTGCAGCTGCTGAATAGGGCTGCATGGAATAAAAATAAACAAATTCCTAAATGTGAACAAGACATTTCCTTGTATATTATTTCTTTCTGTTGTTTCTGGGCTTACATAAGACAAGAGGGGACTGCTGAAAGAAAACAGATATTATATTCTCTGAGTTCCAATTGACCTTACAGCTATTTTATCACTTTAGTAAGCAGAAACAGGGGAATCTGAGGTTAATGATAGATGTGGACCATGGCTGTGGCCGTTTGAATCTGTTATGCACCCCAGAAAAGGCCAAGTTCTTTTCATCTATTCCTGTGGGTACAGACCTATTGTGAGTAGGAACTTCTGATCAGTTATTTCAACTGAGATGTGACCCACCCCATTCAAGGTGTTTCTTAGTCCTTTACTGGAGTCCTTTATGAGAGAGTAAAAGACAGAAACCACCAACAGATCCCAGATAGAGAAACACTGAGGGAGAGAGTTCAGAGAGAAAGGCACTGGACTCAAAAGCCAAAAGCAATAGAGTCCAAGAGAAAAAGGAGCAACAGATGCCAGTCAAGTGTCTTTCTGTGTGACAGAGGCATCCCAGATACCAGTGGACTTTCTTCAGGGAAGGTTGCCTACCCTTGATGCCTTAATTGGGACAGCATCATGACCTTAGAACTGTAAGTTTATTAGCTAATATATCCCCATTGTAAAAACCAAACCACTTCTTGTGTAGTGCATTCTGGCAGCTTTAGCAAACTAAAACCATGGCATAGACTTAAGTCTTATTTATTTGAAAATTTGCTCTTTGTTTAGAGAAGAAAATACAAATAACAGAGACACAATATTTTAAAAGAGGACAGAATTCTGTTCCTGACCATAAAGAGTAACAGGAACTAGATTTATTGACTCCCCTTAAACAGGTAGAAAGCTGGATAGAATACATGAAACTGTGGCACTCAGATGTTGAGAAGAGACAGCACAGGTCTACGACTCAGAGAAGTAAAATACAAGGTGAGTCTTATGATGGTCATGGCTTATTGCCCAGAAAGAGTTTCTAAGACACAGTATAGGAAGGAGGAAATCAAACCACATGGGGGTTTCCTTGGAACTGGAATTGAGAAGACAGGGATTGGAGTTTGGGGAGCCCATGGTGACTAGAATTTGTGGAGCAGAGTACAGGGAAAGAGTGAGCTGCATATATGCATGTGTGTATATATATATGCAGAGAGAACTCCAAATTCGGCAAAGGGTTCCAATTGAGTCTTTGGTTGAGTACTAATAAACACATAAATGAAATGAAACTACCTGTGGCCAGAAGGAAAAACAGAAAGAGACACTGTACTGAAAAATCACTAGAATTCATTCAGGGCTGAGAATAGTTGTCAGCCAGCTATTGGGAGCAGTAATTGAAGTGTGCCTTTCAGCAGTGTTAGGATTGGTGCAGAAGCAACCTTTAGGCTAAGGCTAACTTACACTCACTACGGAGGCAGGCCTCCTCCATGGAATTCTACCCCTGGTCTGCATCCTATAGTATGTTTGCAACATCTAAATGATCTGTAAGGTATACCATATTCAGGAATTTGAAGAGTATATATTGTTAAGTGACTTTTAAATTTCTATACATTCTAAAATGCACTTGGAAATCAAAATAGTACAGAATGACAAAGGAATGTTGATGAAGAAGAAGGGGGAAGGGGAAGGGGAAGGAGGAGAGGAAAAGGAAGAAAGCTAGAGGACTTACACTAGCTAATTGAAAGAGTTATATAAGCTGGTGTATGATATTAGTAAATTGATACAATTCAATCAGTGGAGCCCAATAGAGACTTCAGGAATAGATCCGCACTACTGACTTCAAGCTAAAATGTGAAGGGCAATCCAATGAGTTTAGAGAAATCTTTTCAACAAAGGGTGTTCAAGCAACTGGGTCTCTCTATGGAGAAAAGTAAGAATTGATACTTACTTCAGACCATATCACAAAACTAATTCAAAGCAAATTGTAGATAGAAAATGTAAAAACTAAGACTATAAAACTCTTAGAATAACACACAGAATAAAATCTGTGTAACCTTAGTTAAGCTGAATGCAAAAAAAAGACAAACAATAAAATAAAATATTAACGTAAAGGAATTAATAAAAAATATTAATGTAAAGGAGTTAATGAAAATTTTAAAATTTGGTCAACAGCAAAAGACAATAGTGATTAAATTTAAAAGTAAAGAATCTGAATGGTAGGAAATATAGTCAAAACAAATATTTCACCAAAGCTTTGTGTCCTGAATTTATAAAGAACTCTTCTAATTCATTAGTAAGTATATAAACCTGCCCCCTCCACACACACAAAATAAAAACAGCAAAAGATATGACTGACACTTAACAAAAGAAGATATACAGCTGGTCCATAAGCACATAAAATGTGCCAAACATCATTAGTCATCAGGAAAATACATATTAGATCCACAATAAGGGGCAAGTACATACCCAGTAGTATGACTAATATTAAAAAGAATGGAAACATCAAATGTTGGTGAGGACATTGGAGGAACTGGAATTTTTTTACAAAGACATTGGGAAGGTGAATTGTTGTAACTACTTTAGGAATCTGGGATTCTTCAAATGTTGTTTTATCCCCATCATATGATTTATCCATCCACTCCTAGATATTTAATGAAAAGAAATGAAAACGTTAAAAGATGTATATAAATATTAGCAGCTTTATTGTAATAGTTCCATCGTTGGAATCGACCCAAATTGTCATCAAAAGTTGAATGCTGTGCTGGTTTGAAAGGATGTATGTCCTCTAGAAAAGCCATGTTCTAATCTATATTCTATTTCATAAAGGCAGAATAACCCCTATTCAATACTATATGTTTGAAACTGTAATTAGATCATCTCCCTGGAGATATGATTTAATCAAGAGTGGTTGTTAAGCTGGATTAGGTGATGACATGTCTCTACCCATTTGAGTGGGTCTTGATAAGTTTCTGGAATCCTATAAAAGAGGAAACATTTTGGAGAATGAAGAGATTTGAAGAGAGCAGAGAATGCTGCAGCACCACGAAGCAGAGAGTCCACGAGCCAGAGATCTTTGGAGATGAAGAAGGAAAACGCCTGCCGGGGAGCTTCATGAAACCGGAAGCCAGGAGAGAAAGCTAGCAGATGACACCAAGCTCGCCATGTGCCCTTTCAACTGGGAGACCAACTGGGACTGTGTTCGCCTTATGCCTGCTCACTTGCGAGAGAAACCCTGAACTTCATCGGCCTTCTTGAACCAAGGTATCTTTCCTTTCATCTATCTTTCCCTGGATAGATGTCTTTGATTGGACATTTCTATAGACTTGTTTTAATTGGGACATTTTCTCAGCCTTAGAACTGTAAACTAGCCACTTATTAAATTCCCCTTTTTAAAAGCCATTGTTTCTGGTATATTACGTTCTGATAGCTAGCAAACTAGAACAAATAGCAAACCAAAAAAGCCTCCCAATACCATGAAATAATGCTTAGCAATAGAAACAGAACTACTGATACTCATGATGATATGGCTGAATTAAAAAATTATTATGCTCAATGAAGAAGTGAGGCATCAGAGATTTATTTATTATAATTATGATTCTATTTCTTAAAATCCAAACTACTATTATGAAGAATAGCACTTCACTGGTTGCAGAGGTTGATTCTTTACAAAAGGACATGAAGAATCTGTCTGTTTGTCTTGATTGTAATAGTGGTTTCATATGTATATGCGACCGTCAGGAGCCATAAAATTTTTTAAATTAAATTAAATAAATGTAAATTAATCCTTAATTTTGATAAGAACAGTAAAACTTTATCATGACATCTCATCGTAAATACAATACAGTTAAAACACTCTACAATAGTATACCAGGCATGGTATGATCTGGCTTTTGCCTCCATTTTGATCTCCTGACATTAAAATTTCCCTTTATTATCTATTCAGGTAAGTTATTTTTCATTTGATTCTTCCAATAAGTCAGATATGCTGTGATTTTAGGAAGTTTGCAATTGTCTTTCTTCTGCCTGTAAGGGCTTCTTCCAGATTTTCCCAAGGCTGGCTCTTCTAACTTGCTATCCTTACATCAAATGTCTCTCACAGAGGCTCTCCTTATAAGTCACATTTAAAGGAGCCCATAAGTAGCATTTTAGCATTATCACCTATTTTATTTTCTTCATAGCAGTTATTATTCTCTGAAATTATGCTTTAACTCTCTGCATTCGTTTAGGAGTATGTTCAGTTACTGCAGGTTTGTACCTTGTTGCATTTCCATCTCTCTATCAAGTTCCTAGAACCCAGTCCTTGGCACATAGTAGTTTGTACAACAAAATTATTGAATTTGTTGAATGCATTAAAAATGCTTCATAACTATAAATTTGTCTGATGGTTATTTAGTTGTTTTCTTATAGTTGAATAAAATTGTGTCCAAGCAACTACATATCCTGGAAAGGATTTTTTCTCCAGAAATAACCATGTTTTCAAGTGAGTTGAGTTAATCACAAGATAGATTCAGTGCCTTAACAAAGCTACATTACAGATTTGCTGAAAGTTGGCTCTTTCATGCTTTATCTTCATTAATATTCTCTTTTCATTCTATACTAACTACTGTATTAGTAACTGCTCAAATCTTTTTCAAGAAAACAATGTGCTATTAAACCTGAATATACAATGAAGAAATTTAGCAAATAAATTACAAAAAACCTGTCACTTGTTGACATTCTTTATAGTTTAAATACATATTTTGAGGTGCTGTATATAAAAAATTTCACAGCATTTAAAAACAGATTCATATTTACATTAAAATGTTATAGAAACGAGTCTTGTATTTTGTGCTTACCTTTCTCTCCATAATATTTAGGTAATTACCACTCTTTCTTATCATAAAGTGTCAATTGATAAGATTGTTTGATTCTTAGAAAATATGAAAAACGTTATACCATAGAAAGATATAAAATAAATTAGTAATTCTCTTTTCTTTTCCTCCTTGGCCTAATACATCATTATTTATACCTACAGGGATATATTACATTTTACTTCAATTTCATTTCATCTTCTTAAATGTTTTCTGTAAACAGTTCTTTTACCAATGTAAATTTTGTAATAGAAACTAATTGATACCTATTTCTTTCTTAAAATAAGAAAGAAATAAGTTATGTCTGCATTTATGGAAACATTATCTTCTCCCTGGTGTCTATACTGCTTCATGGATGTTTCACATAAGGAGAGCCATCTTTGACAACTTCTTTCTACCTTTCATGAATTTTAAATAATATATTTCAATAATTCTCTCATATTTTCTACAGAAGTACTAGATTTTTAACAAAGTAAAATAAAATGATTAAAAGGATGGCATTGTTTTATATTTTGTCTTGCCACCTCTTCTAAATTCCTATGCATTTTTATTTATAGTTTGAATTAATATATTATTTGGAGCAGTGGCCCCTTCCGCCCCACGTTGGGCGCCACTTGCCACGGATTGCTTCAGCCGTGCCAGGCAAACCGGTACACTGGGTGGGTTTGGGGGCGAGCTCGCAGAGAATTAACCTGGGTAAGCTGGAGCCGGCGCTTTCCCCAGCCGGCGGTCGCGAGAGAAGTCTTCACTGAGGCCAGATGCGGGTTAAGGCTTTTATTGATACACACCGGGATGAGCCACCCGGGGACCCGAGGAGTGAGACATTTGAGGTTAGAAAACCCTGGGGCTCAATCGAAAGCGCAGGGCTTAAGTATATTCGGGGAAGGGGCGGATTTAGGGCTCACACGTCAGGAGGTGACAGCCAATCATACAAGCTAGGAGGCTGTTGCTAAGCTTCAGGCAGGTGTAGAGCTAGAATTAGGAGTAGAGAAGTGAAGAGAAAAACAGGAAGGGTTGTGGGTTTGTGGCGAGCTACGGAAATGGGCGGTCTACGACAAGAGGGGGAAGGGAGTAGACATAGAGAAGGATTAAAAAGGAATTTTAAAGTACGGCTAGGCTCCAGTCCCAGAGAAATATGCCACAATTATTATTATTAGTTTTTTAAAAAAATGAAACCACAGATATTTGAACATCGTTCCACTTTTAATAGAATGTTTTCCTACATTCTGGTAGAGTAAGGGGTCTCACTCTTCCATAAACTTAAGTGCAGAGGTTTCATATAATAAAATGGTAAGTGAAAAGCCATAACAGATGTTTAGCTAACCCTTTTCCTTACAAAGTAATAGAATTTACCCTCACCCCCATGAAAATCTAGTTTAAAAGGTGTGTCTTTTTTTTTAGTTATTAATAAATCAGATAAAATACTTATCAATTCGAAGATAAGATCCAAGTCTTAGAGCATAGTTGCTTTTTTTTTAACCATATATCAGTATTTATAATCACTTGAGAACCCTCTTGCTGCGTAGTTCTTTTGTGTATTTTCCTGTACCAAAATCAATTTCTCTTACAACTCTCTTCTAGGTCCAGATATTATTTTCACAATTATTTATGAACCTAATTCCCTAATATTTCTTAGATTTAAGCTGTTCAAAATACACTCTAGGAATCGAAGCATAGCTTTGTTCCTCAGATGTGAATTAGAACAAACTGAGAGAGTTTGGGAAAACATTGATTCTTAAACATGATTCCAGAGCAATTAAAGCAGAATCAGGCAGTTCGTCCCAGGCATTAGTAGTGGTGATTCTAATGTGAATTTAGACTTGCGAATCACCGAAATGGATGAGTGCTAATTAACATTTAACGTGCATAGAAATCACATGAGCACCTTGCTAAAAATACCTATTTTGATTCATAGGTCTAGAGTTAGATCTGAGAGTTTACATTTCCAACCATTTCTCCGATTTTGCTGCTGCTTAGTTGGTTCATGAACTTTAATTTGCAAGGTCACAACATAGAGGGCTGCTGAGTAGGAGGAGTTGTCAATCTGTGGGCTTTATGTAAAAAAATAAAAATAAAAAGGAAGAAGAAAAAACCGGAAAGAAGGAAAGAACCAGGGAAAAGGAAGCAGAAGATAATAGAGACAAGGTCAATTTTTAAAGAAAACTGATCATAGTTAGTCTTTGCGTTTAAATAAATTAATTAATTTGGTGAATTTATATTATATGGAGATGATTTTATCATTATAATTAACCTCACAGTATTTTAAATGTGCACAATAATTTTCTTGAAAAATCCATTCTATTCTAAAGGACTTGTGCTCATATACATTGTATCCATTTATTACTTTCTAGGAGAGAGTAACTAACAAACAGTGAAGGCACCTTTGCATCTACACTGGTTTTTCTGCTTGAGCTCACCGCTTTCTCAGTTTAGCTTTTCTCTAGAGCCACAATAGAGCCACCTCCAGCAGGGCAGCTGGTGAGGGCTGCTTGAATAGCTCCCAAGGGAATGAAGCAGGTGAGGAGTCTAAATAGCAAGCAGTTAGCTGGCAATGGGAGGAGGTATTTCTTGGCTGAGATTCCGAAGTTATTTGCATGTAGGCACTTCTCCTATCAACAAGCTTTGAGGGAAATGGATGCCACCTGCCGCCTAAATCCCCAGGGCTAATTTTCCTGCTGCCTAGTCAGTTTATAGTTCAAAAGGTTGTTAATGTCTGCAGTACCAAGGATCTGGAGACATGCCCTTGCTGCCCAGATGGTGGCTTGTGGGCATCAGGTACAGTACATTTAGAGTGCCAGAGTCCTCTGCTTTGTAGTTAGGGCTCCATATAATTCTGCTGTTGATACCGTTTGGTGGCCGCTGCCCCAGACGTAATGAGGTCAGCACATCCCTTAAGCACACGAAAATGTTTATGCATAGAAATGTCAAATTGAGTTTATTTTTAAATAGTACATCACTTTGTATTTCAAGAAAAATATAACCATTTCTTAAGACAGGAAGAATTCATAATACATAGTTGACAAAATGCCAAAATTATAATAAAAGAGTTACACAATTTACTTTCCTTTCTTCATATTGTTTATATATATACACACACACACATGCACACCACACATTTATATAATTACGTATAGAGAATTAGTATTTTATTTATACTTGTGAATTTTATATATTTTATGATATGTATTATATATCATGTAAAATGCTATATAATCATTTTATAATACGTTGTTTTACTATTTCTGTTCTTTGCTTTGGTTTGTTTTTTAAGAGTGATTGTTATTGTCAGTGACCTTTGGGATGGCAAAATTTCCACTAGATTTATCTTTTCATATAATAAGTAAGCTGTATTTATCAGTTCTTCCAAGATGACAATGCTGGTAGGCATAGATATGCATACAATACAGTTAGATAGTGACTATTTATAATTTGCAGGAGTATTTTTCCTCTGAAAAAATATAATACAGAAGCTAAGTGAACACTAGGGTACCACCATGTGAAGTTATCATACGTCATAGCTTAAAGGATAAGTCTTTAGAAAATATTCAACAATCAATCTGGATAAAATACTCAATTAAATGTTCAAATATATCAGAAGAAGGTCCAGTAAGTTTTACTTCAAATTGTATTGCATACGTCTTTTAAAAAATCACCCTAAAATAAATTGAAAAGGAAATTAATTATTTAAATCAAAGAGACAAAGAATGGAGAAAAGAAACATTGAGTCCTTAAATTCAGGTTGGGTTATTCAAAATATCTTCTAACACACAACTCTTCCTAATGAAAAATTGAAGAAGAAACAAACAAACAAAACTCATCATTTTCCCACTAATATAATACAATTTAAAAAGAATCTGCAATTTATCTGTGGACCTATATGAGTTTATATTTCAGAACAGGTTCTTCAGTTCACAATATCTGCATTCTCTAAATGGTGAGAATCTTCTCTCATGGTTTTACAAATATTCATTGTCACTGAGCTTGTGATTAAATATCCACCTACTTCCCTAAACTTAATGCAGTATTCTTTATGACTATGGTAGAGGAGGTATTTAAAACAAGAATAGGGATCAGTGCATGTAATGGTTTTTTGCAAGTCTATGCAAGTGATGATTTAGGTCCTTAACAAATATCTTGGCTCTGAGATAAGGAAGAATGGTCAATCAAATGTATTATTTTTTTAAATGATAAGCATGAGTCTAGAAATTGGAGCGTGCTCAAGAAAAAGACTCTAACAACCTCCTAATCGTTACTGCTCAGCACCTCCTGTGTTCCTCTGGACCTGGTAAGTTATTTCTAAAGTAGAAGGAGTGAAAATTAAAGATTCCAGCAGAATTCATTGATATGCAAGATTTTCCATTATCAGAGTTGCTTACCCTTTGGCATTTATTTCAATCATGTGTGTACATAAGACAAGGTCCTGACATGAACTGTTCTGAATTTGGCATAAAAAAAAGATCTGGAGACTTTGCCAGAAACTAATCATATCATCATTTTGTTTAACAATTGGAAACTAAAGCTCTCAGAGTTGCACCCCCAAATATCCACTGCAAAAATAAAAACAAACTAGTGTAAGGTCAGCCTTAACTTGGATAATGTGATTTTTAATAACATTAAAGCATGTGTATATTGTAGCATCCTCCGTTCCTTTACAATTGTTTCTAAGGAGAGCTGAGTCCTTATTTTAATGCTAACTAAATATTTAAATAGCATATATCAGTTACATGGATTGGCAGTACATTTTTCGTCCTGCTCTTCATGCTCACAAACAGAAACTTAAATAGAAGAGGTTTCAAAAAAGAAGGGAAAGAAAATAACAGGCAAAACAACATGTAAATTAAATGAATATAAAAGGAAATTCCAAGGACAAAGGAAAATTTTATTTGTTTTTTTTCCCCCAAATTTATTCCCAAAGCACTTATGAGTTTAGGATACAGTTGTGTGTATGTGTGTGTGTGTGTGTGTGTGTGTGTGTATAACTTAATCTCATACTCCAGGAAATTTACAGATGTTCTTGTCTGATCAGCAGTTTTTCTTATCTGTGATTAAGAAAATTCGCAGGCAACCCAAGTTTAGATCAGATATGTGAGAAGGTGTGACAACAATGAGCTTGGTTTAGTGTAGGGTAGAATCCTATCATGACCCAATAATGACAAAACCTGAGTAATAATCATAAATTCACCATCATCTTAACACTGTATCAACTTTCCAAAAGAATACTAGTCAGAACCATAGAAGACACATATTTAATACGGAAAACGGAAGATCTTACTACTTATAGCATTATTTACTTATTTGTTTGTTCTCAAACATATTATTATATAAAATAGTTATGAGATGTTAATACAAAAATAATCTTCATTTAAGAACCTGCTGTATGCCTTTGAAAATTTGGCACTTGCATTTTTCATCAACCTCTGTATTTCAAGTCTTATGTGTGATTTTTCATTGGAAGTTAATATTAATCATCTAGTGTTATATTGTTGAGTAAAGGATAGAAAAATCATCTGATTTTTACAGCATTTATTTAAATAAAATAGATTATTTTTTGGAAGCAGTATTGCTACAATATTTTTATATTATTGATTTACATATAATTAATGGCTTCAATGACTTGTTATTTACATGAATGGGTGCTATTCTTTTCTATAATCCAAATTAAGTTCTCTATATTGCACACAGAACAAATGCATATCTGTTCTATTATCAGCCAGTGTGAAAGCTATAGATAACTTTTACACATCCATGATGTGTACCAGAGCTTGAAAGCTATATGCTTCTGCAAATATAATGAAGTTGGAAAGGTAAATTTTTAGAGTTGTAGAAAGCAATTTAAATAGTGTTGCTGAAGTTTACAGTCAAGATTAGAAAGACAAGGAAGAACAGCAAGCTCAGAGTTAGAGTAAGCAGGAATGTGTTAAAAAAAAAATTGCCTGTTGAAAAATTACTTCTTAACAAGTATCCAGGCAACAATGTCACTGAATTATTTGACTCTCCACCGGACCCCATGAAAGATAATCTTATGGTGACAAAGTTGAAGTCTTTGTCTTTTTCTTCAATGATTCTCATTATTTCAGGCCTCACATTTAACTTACTTCTCATCTTTAAACATCTCTGCTTATTATGTCTTCATCTCAAACTGAAAGTGATCACGTGAAAATCTGAATCTTATTTTATACATTTTATATTTTGTATATATTTTATGCATATTTCTAATATATATATATATTGCTCTATATATTTCCTATTCTTTCACAATATCATTCTCTCCTGAGACGACATGCATGTCATCACTACATACAGACACCTTCAACATATACCATATCGTGGTCAGCAAAACTTGCTCAGTTTTCTGACAGACTCTTGCTCCATGTTTTCCCCTTTATCTATGCGATCTCTTTTAAGGCTCCATTTCTGGTGTGTTTGTAACCTAAACCTGTTATAGCACAGGAGACTTCTTAAGAGACGGAATTTGATATGGTGACCACTTATGTAAAAGAAGTTTTCCTACTACCAATAACTCTAACTTTAGTCAAACATCTTACATGGTAATAGACATACTTGATTTTCTTAATTTACTTGTTGGTTCTTCAAAGATCACTATAGAGAATGCAACTGTGTACAATGTCAAAAATATATTTTCATTTTATATATGAGCTCAATGAGCCCTCAAATATAATGGCAACTGGAAACTCGTCTGTTGTTTATAGCTCATCTAAATTCCCCTGAATTTTTCTCCCACTGTTAGCCTTCTTATATTTTCATACCTTTTACTTACCAAGGTAAAAATATTATAATCAAATAAAATTATAAAATTTCTTCTTAAGGAAGTTAAAGTTTATTTTTTGTATTTTTTTTTTTACATTTTTCAAACTTCTCTATTATAACGATAACATTAGTTTATCAAAAAACGTTTTAAAAAGCCTACCTGAAAATGTGAAAGAACATTTAAATGTAACATGGTTTATGGCTCAGTGCCCAGAAAACCTACTACTAAACCTGCTACAACAATAAACAAAATAAATCCTAACTTTTCTGACAAGGAAGTCTCATTTACTCTTGGATATATAGAGATCAGATAATCATACCAGAATAAAAGAAACTGGTTTAAAATTACAATTTGAGGACTGCTGTTTAGAGTCAAAATGCCAGAATTGTTTTCACCCAAATGGAGCTGAAATAATTATTTTAAGTGATAGATTAATAATCTATGTAGCCCTTATGTCACAGATCTTTACTATTAAGAATGACTCCAATTTCCATTCAAAAATTCTAATTCCTTTCTGATTAATTCCGTGAGTCATGGGAGGCACTTATGTTCTCGTTTATCTTGGGTTCTGTGCTTCACTTGTTTACGCTATAGATTCCCTCTCATTCTGCTCATGCTGTATCGATCTAGCCTATCATTTTCCAAGAAATGTGGTACTCAGTCTATTTAGTTAAATTCAATCCATTTGAAGCAAGAAAGAAAGCAAACTCATAAACAAAGTACACAGCAAATCTTTCTGTTATGCATTAGAATATATGAAGGGATGTTGCAGTAAAACGTGGCCATTAAATATCAGTGGTTGACAACAACCAAGAGTTATTTCTAATTCCTATCTTTAATTCTAATATCTATCTCAGGTCAGCTGCAGTTATATTCCATACATTCTTTTTATCCAGGCCCCAAGCTAGTAAATTGTGACCATTTGGTATTAGTGGATATCTTCTTAATTGAACATATAGACATTTTCTGTGTACCATTACAATTACATATATACATAGAAAACGTTAATATAAATTTATGTAAAATATATCCAAATAAAGGGGTAAAAAATAGTAAATATTTATATTGTTATCCCGCCAAAATTTATATTCTAAAAAATGATTATAAGGAAATATATATAATAATCTTTTTTCATTGGCCATTTTTAGATGTGAAACATATTTAATATCTTAAGATATCCCTGAAATCAACATTAGATATATGTAGCATACAAAAAGATAATTTTTCATATAAATTGTTTTAATTGATTTTATCATTTCAAAATCAGGACGGTGCGATGGTGGCTAAGCAGGCAGAACGCTCGCCTGCCATACCAGAGACCTGGGTTCGATTCCTGGTGCCTGCCCATGTAAAAAAATATATATATATATATATTTATATATATATAAATTATTGTCTGGTTGACATAATTGGTCTTAGCATATCCATTTCCCATAGCTTGATAAAAAATTTACAAAATGATATGTATTATTTGACATGGGCTGCTTGGAAAATTAGAGTACTTATATATAGCTAGTTCTAATACCTTCACACTCTTAGACAAATAATAAATCTTTTCTAGCTAAACTTCACTTATTTCTTATTGTTTACAGTAGAATAAAAAGAGTTCCACAGTCTCAAATACCAGTCCCAGGATTTATTCTTTCCTGAATCTGCATCACTCACTAACATGCTTAGCTGTGTTAATATTAATGATATGAGTACATAATCAAAAATCTGCCAGCAAAGAAAATTCTCGCTTTCTCTCTTTCTCTGTCTCTCTCTCATTTTCTTTTTTAGTTGCAAACAAAGAGAAGGTGCATTCATTTAGGTTTTAAAACTCTCACAATTGCAGTTATAGCATATGTGAAGTCAAAATTAATGAGAAAAATTGATTTCACACCTCAATCTACATCAAACTGGGGGAAAATGCACCTGCACATAATCATTTAATAGTTACCTTCAAAATTTTTAGCATAAGTCCAGCTTCTGCTTTTTACTTGATTCTGAATGCTGTGGTTTATTTCTGCTACGTAATACTATATGATGAATGTAAAAGTGGAAAGCCTGGGGAAAATCAGCTGTCAAAATGAATTCAGATATTATTGCTACTGTGATGTCAAAAACATCAATACCCCCACACCCAAACACTTGTAAGGCTGGGAAACATGTTTTTGTTTTCTTTTCCTTACATTTTAACAGTTTAAAATGATGAAGCAAAAAAAAAGTGCCCTTTTACTAGTTTGGTGTGGGGGTGAGGGGGAGGGAGGTGATTAAAACTGCTGAGTTTCCTACCCCATATGTTTACTGGCACCTATGGGCCCATAATGGAAGAAAATCACAACAAAAAAAGAATTTTTATTGCCCTTAAAAATTATCCTACTGAGCATTTCTACTTCCCAATACACAAAGCAGATAGATGAACTCCCAGCCTTCCCAAAACCATTTTGCAGACTTACTGCTGCTTTCAACAATATTTTTGGATGAAAGTACTGAAAGTTGTGGAAATTATCTACATAACCAAATAAGAAAAAATATGTAGATAAAAATAAAACATTAAAATATCTAAAAAAATTAAATTTAAATATTTGAATTTAACTTTCACCCATTTAAATTTTAACTAAATATTGAATTTTAACTTTCATCCAAAGGTTGTGACAATATATTCTTCCTGCTTTCTAGTTGTTTTCAGTGTGACTGCTTTCTGAAAGAGCTACTAAACTGATATCTAACTACCTCAGATTCTTGAGGTAGATATTAATTAATTATATCTCCATATAAAAATGTACATACTATGAGTGTCCCATTTAATTAAACTCTCTTCACACACCATTTCTGTACTCTCACCATTTTGTACCAAGTGCCCTGCTAAAGGCTCTTAATGTAAACCAATTACTGTGACTTCAAATATATTCCCTGACCTGTAAACAGTCACTTTGCCATAACAATGCTTAATTTTCCCAATTGGTGTTTGTGGGAAAAGGACAAACAACAACATCTGATTACACAGGATTGCTATTTATGGTGTGATGGGAGTTTGAGAGGGGTGAGCCAAAGTGACCCAGACAAAATCATGAATTAAAAGCACTATCATAATTTAAGCTACCTCCATACTTGTGTGGTGTCTGGGTTTTGCTGTTCTGCTTCCTAATAACACTCCTACGTCCCTTCATTCCTTATATACAGAGTTACATCCTCTACCCCTTCCATCCATGCATCCATCCATCCATGCATCCATCTACCCATGCATCCATCCATCCATGCATCCATCTACCCATGCATCCATCCATCCATCCATCCATCCATCCGTCCGTCCGTCCATCCATCCATCCATCCATCTGCTTCTCTACTTCATTGTAGCTATTTGGTGTAGCAGTGTTTTACTGGGTATTTAGCATCCCTTGCTGGATACAGGGCACCCTGCCTCAGGAGTTTATGGATGTTGAGAAATGACGTGCAGGCAGAACTGATGTCAAATAAAGCTTATCACTCACATAGTGAGCAGCAGAAGGGATTCCCAAGGACAAGGGTTCAGATTCAGTTAGGAGTGAAGCAAGAGTAGGAGTGTGGAAGGGGGTGTTGTGAAGGTTAAGGGGCAGGTGGTTTGGGGTGTTATTGTGGTTTGTGGGTGAAATCCAGGTGGAGGTACCTGTTTACCACTTGGGTCTTGTGTGGTTTGAAATTTTTCTAGGCAGCAAGGTATAAAACATTCTCTTTTCAAGTTGCCGATATGGGGGACAATGATCAAGTGGAAGGGTGGGAACTCTCAGTGATCAAACATCAGAAATGGAGTCTTTATCTTTATTACAGTGGACACTTTGGCCACTTCCCTGTAACTCTGGGACCTGTCTCGCCCCTGAATCCAATCAGAGTAACCTCGAGTCTTCTTGAAGCAGGTGATATGATTCCACCACATCACTCCTAGGGCAGTCAGCTCACTGCTCTGGCTATGGCCTTGACTGGGTAGCAACTATGGAAAAAGTAAATGTTTAATTTTTAATCCATTCTAAGTTAAGAATGAATTACTTCAAACAAAAGAATTCTGATAGTCCCAAAGCAAGCACTGATAAAAGTGGTGGTTGTCATGGTGGTTTTAATTGAATTTGCCTAGGGAAAACCAAAATTTCATGAACCATGATTGTCCACCTAAACTTTTCCCACCTCATACCTATTACGCCCAATAGACTGTCAATAGGAAGTATAAAATAAAGTTTAAAACCAAGTGGGAAGCAAACTAGCATTTCCTTAACACTGAGATGTTAAACGCGCCTACCATTCCACTGCAGCTGAATACACACTTTCACTGCCTAAAGCCCACAACCTGGCTCTGAGGACTGATTCCCTTCATGCCTCACATTATATGCATTATATGCATTCACATTATACCAGGAATGCATAGCACAGCGGTATAAAGAAGAATGCACTTTCGCTCCTAAATGCTCTGCCTTTACTCTTATGTTCTGAGATTATGGTAATATGATTGGCATGTTACTGGGATTTTTATTTTTTCTGGCAAAATAATTCAGGGATATCTGTTTCTTGCATTGTCAACAACAAAATTTTCTGCGTATTGACGTATTCAGTGCCAATTCAAATCCTAATCTAGTTTGTTTTCCAATACAACAAGGAATAAAGAACAGCAATTTACCTTTCTCAGACCCTATAGAAGAGTGAGCATATGAGTAGTTACTGCCAACGTAAAAATCATTTGAGAACTTGAGGATGAAATGTGAAAAGGTTCGCAGTGGTTGTTTTCTAATCCCCACTCCACCACCACTGCCAAAACAAACACACACGCACAAAACAAAAAAGCCCTGATCCATTATTTTCCTAAGTAATCTTTACACTCAAGGATAAAAAATAATGAAAAAATAGCATGCTTTAATGACTGTTACACTTGTGCTAAACTTTGGCTTGGACCAGAGAACTTGGATTCACGGTCTATATGAGACCATGCAATCCCTTAACAGCCAAATTTAAATTGTGTCGTCATGGGAATAAAAACTTGAAGCATTGATGAGCAATTCATAAGTCATTAGATGGAGACAATGAGGGTGAGTGAAAGGAAGAGGGAGAACAAAAGATTCACTTAGATGAAAGCCTAGTAAGAGATAAATATGTTTATGTGAACTTTTAATGTGCATTTACCCAAGCGTATGTGAAAGGAGCTATGTATTGGGGTTTTTCCTTCATTCAAGAGAGTAGGGAGGTGAGTAGAAATAAACTTCTTTTTGCAAGAACTGATTGAGATTTAATTTCCTTTCCTTTCATTTTAAAAGACTACTCATAAAGAATTGAAAGACTTACACTGAGAGTGGCTTTATAAAGGAGAAGGGTGTATTCCCAAGCATAGAGAGTACACATCAATTACCATATACTACACCACTGCTGAAAGGCTGCAAACTTCTGATTCATTAGTCGGTTCAAAGTGCATATTAAAAAAATGTTCTAGCTTGTGTTTTTAGCTTTAATGCAATAATTATCATTAATTGTGGAATTGTTTTCCAAAAGACCACATTTTAATGAGAAAATTGTCTGCAATCTAGCTTAATTTGGAAAAATCTAAACAAGCACATTGATGAGAGGCCTTAAATTATGTAAACATTTAAAAGCATTGTGCTAGTGATAATTTTTAGGGAATGCCTAAAAGAAGAAACAAACAAAACCAGTATTTCTTGCAAATCAAAATTATATTTGATAGGAAACAAGATGTTTAAACTAGCAAACATCAAGAAGAAGAAGAACTCACAGCATTTAAAAACAACTTCTTGTGTCACATTTAATATTTTAAACCTTGACACATTTAATATTTTAAAATAGCAGTAACTGTTCAAGACATACATTTACCTTTCCCTGATGGATATTCTTGAGGATTAATTATCAGGTGACATTTTATCCTCTTAGCCTTTGTTGGGGATTTAAAGAGACCCCTTACAAAAGGCATGTTCAGGTGACAATCCCTGTCAGCGTGAACTCATTTGTAAATGAGAATTTTGAAGATTTGACTAATTAAGGTGTGCCCCAAATAAATGCAGATGGGCCTTAAGCCACTGTAGCGGAAGTCACTATAGGAAATAGGGTCCAGAGGGAGAAGTCAAAGGGGGCAGCCAGAAGCTGGGAGTCAAGGAAACCCAGAAGAGAAAGAAGAACACACCACAATGTGCATGGCCAAGTGACGAAAAAGCCAAGGAATAGGAATTTCAGCCACCAGTCCCAAAATGCTACCATCATAAGTAGAAAAACATCGCTTTGGTCATGCCCCTGTTTTGGACTTCTTCTGGCCTGAAAACAGTGAGCTAATAAATTCCCATTACTGAAGCTAACCCATTGTATGATATTTGTCTGAGCATCCCAGAAACTAAAACAGGTTTCCTTCTTAAGCATTTTTGTGTGGGATATCCTAATAGCCTAATCAGGGCTCATGTGGATAGATTGCAGTGACATTTAGAGGTACAGCTGTGGATATACGTTGAAAGGAAGAGAGGCACATAAATTCAGATGCGAGCATGCATACTCACATATTATAATGATAGGCACTTTTTTTTTGGTAACTTTTTATAATTTCAAGTACAGAGAATAGTAAACTCGATCTTGTAGTTGTCCATTATTCATCAACAATTATCAATACCTAATGGTAAATTTCAACTGCTTAATCTTCAGATAGAACTTATATGTTGACCAGATAAACAGAGTGGATTAAATAATGCTATAGAGCAGATATGCTTTTCACAATTTTGAATTTTGAACAAATAGCTTGAAAATGAATAATATGATCTGGCAAATATTGTCTAGATTCTGGACAAAATTTTATCTAATCTAGACAAAATAGTATTGTCTAGATTCTCATATATATCATTTTTGTTGGTGATGACAGGCAGCATTACTATGTTTCCTTTTTCTTTCTAAAACAGTGTAGACAAAATAACTTTCAGTTCCCTCATGATATGAACCAACCTGATTCTTTCCAGAAGCACTGAGAAAAGGGGGGGGGCTAGAGAAATAATGCCACTTTATTGCATAATAATTCATTAATATTACTAGATTCTTATTTCCAGCACTATTCAGTTCAAGATGATGAAACTAATTGATATGTCTGAAGTGGAGACATCACTTTTATCCTTCTATCAGGCCACATTCCATTTCCAACTTCTATGCAGGAGAGGGAGAGTTCAGAATTCTAGAATCAACCATAGATTTAGAGGATAAGGTATTGTGATTTTTATATTTTGTTTTTCTTATAGCCATTGCATTATATAGCCATTATTTTATTACAGCCATCATGCAGAAAGTACAGAATTCCTATATACACCACCCCTCACACGCACTTTGTCTTATTGAAATTTTGTATTAGTGAGGTAACTTTGGTGCAATTGATTAAACAATGTTGTTGTAATTATACTGTTAACTATAGTCAATAATTCATTCTGGGTGCGCTTTGTGTTGCAGAGTTCTATGCTAGCTTTTAAATTTTTATTCTGATAACATATATATCCCTGACAATCTACCATTTTATCCACACTGAGAAATGCAACTGAGGGGGATAAACTATATTCAGAATGTTGTGAATATAGTTACTAAAATTTTCTATCACCCCAAAGAGGAACTCCACACCAATGAAACGGAGATAACTCCCCATTACACATGCTCTACAGCCCCTGGTAACCTGTGCTCTAGTTTCTGAGTCTATGACTTTATTCTAATTATTTCATAACAGTGAAATTATACAATATTTGTCTTTTTGTGCTTGTTTTATTTCACTTAACATGATATCTTTTAGTTTCATCCATGTTGTAGGATACCTCAGAACTTCGTTCCTTTTTATGGCTGAATAATATTCTATTGTGTGTTTATTTTTCTTCATGTTTATTCTGTTCGGTGTTCTCTGGGTTTCTTGGATGTGCATATTCATGTCTTTTGCTAAGTTTGGGTAAGTATTCTGTAATTATCTCTTTGAATATTCTTTTCTCTCTTTTTTCTCCTTCTGGGACTCCAATAATGTGTACAGTGATGCCCTTAACAGGGTACCAAAGATGTCTTAGGCTAGTTTAGCTTTTCATATTTCTTTTTTCTTTCTGGTCCTTGGCCTGATTCGTTTCAAGTGTCTTATCTTCTTGTTCACTGAAATTTCTTCTACGAGTTTCAATCTTCTCTTGAAACCCTCCTGGCACTTTTCATTTTGCTTATTATGCTTTTCAACTCCATTTGTTTGGTTTGGTTCCTTTGTAAAACTTCTCTTGGCTAAGACTCTTATATTGCTAATTCATTGTTTTCCTGATATCTTTTATGTCTTTCTCTTTATTGTCCTTCATCCCCTCGAGTATTTTGAAGATGATTTTTTAAAAGGTTTTATCTGGCATGCCCACATCCTTGTCTTTTTCATTGACATTTTTTTTATTTGTATCCTCTTTCTTGGAAAGGGTCACCATTTCCTTTTTTTTGTTGTTTGTCTTCTATTCTTTTATTGCACACTGCACATTTAAATATTTAAAATGGTAGCTCTGGAATGTATTCCCTGAGATGTCTTGTTTTTGATTTTGTACCAGAAGTTATAAGAAAAGATTTTCCTGAGCTGCTCTCCTATCAGGAAGGTCTGTCCAAATCAAATATAATGTGCAGGGTTTTGCCTGCCTTTCTGGGCCTCTGTCTTGCCTCTGAATTTTGCTTGTTGGTTGTCCTGGAGTCCCTTTGTGTGCAGAGTTTGGTTGTTCACGCTGAGGCCCAGAAGAGAGCCCTCCTTCTCCTGGTTGCTTGAAGCAGGTCTTTGATCCAGATTGTCCACCTCTGTAGATTTTACACTCCTTTCAGTCTCTCAAGCTACTTTTGTCTGGAGGAAAATTCTGGGAGGAGGGCACACCACAGTGTACTTTTCCAAGTCAGCCTTTCCCAGCCCATAAAAGGGGATCAGACCAACTCCAAAGTGTCCTGGAGTGGGGATCACTTAGGTCATCAAGAGCTTCTCTGAGAGTGCCACACGGCTGAGCTTTCTAGTCCTGTCCAGCAAAGGCATCACTTCAAAACTTTCCCCATGGCCCAGAGGAAGTTCAGCATCTCTAAGTCTCCATGGCCACCAACCCTGTCCAGGAAGGGTCGAAACAAAGGCTGCCCTCAGAGACAAAGCCCCAGTAATCTAAATCTGCTAATCAGTGCTCATGAGCAGTGATCAGCCATGCTAAACTTTGGTTTGGGGAAGAGAGTTTTATGTCCTTTTCTATCATCAGCAGTGTAGCCAGGGGCTAGATTTCACAGTGTTCTGATGGACAGTGGAGGACATGGAGAGAACATTCTACTTTTCTTTATTGTAATTTATCAACCTCTTCCTTCTTTTCTTCCTTGGATGATGCACAGTGTTCTTTGTCCTCCAGAGTCACAAAATAGTTGTTTCAGACTGTTTCTCCTGGTTTAAAAGTTGTTTTGGTGGGAAGACTGAGTCCTGGAGCTCCCTACTATGTCATCTTTCCACAATCCTTTAGGATAGATAATGTTTTAATTTGGACAGAAATCTATCAAATCAGGAAGGATCAAAGCTAAAGATACTCCACTTCATTATCAACAAATAAGCAAGATGCAAAGATATCTACCTTTCATAATGTTTATAACAGAAATGTTAATGTCAATTTTGACTAAAATTATGGTATGAGAACACTTTAAAATGATTGCATAGAAAGTGTGAACCATTCCTCACGTTCTGGAATAAAGCCCAATACCGCATGATAAGTAAGGAATATTACCATGCAATAAGTATGTTCACTGAATAGTCAATATTAAGGGTCCCAAAACTGATGACAATAGAGAGGAGATAGTAATAGGGAATTGAGTTGTGGTGCTTTGAAAATGTATGGACCCTTGAAAAATATGTTGTTAAATCTAATCCGTTCTCATGTGTATGGATCCATAGTAAGTAATATGTTTTGATTTGGCTACTTCAGTTAAGATGTGCCCTACCTCATTCAGGATGGGTCTTAATCCTAATACTGGAGTCCTTTATAAATGGAAGAGAGAGAGAGAGAGAGAGAGGGAGAGAGAGA